>JAMZAV010007005.1:0-48106 GCA_024449915.1 Sweltsa coloradensis | reverse complement strand
TATACATGTGGGTAGCGCTCAGCTGGACGCTTGTCTTGCTATACCATGTGGGTAGCGCTCAGCTGGACGCTTGTCTTGCTATACCAGTGTGGGTAGCGCTCAGCTGGACGCTTGTCTTTCTATACCACGTGGGTAGCGCTCAGCTTCTCGTCTTGCCACGTGGTGCAAAGATTACCTTGTTAAGGGCAGTCAAGATCCCAGCGGTGGTTTTAAATTCATTTAACAGGAAACATGAGAGATTGAGAGAAATAAGATGGACACAGATTGGCCCCATCGATAAATCGAACATTTTGTGAGTCTCTTGGGGGGTGGGGGTTGGGGGGTAGGAGTCCGAGTACAAGATTCACTTAGAACGTTACTTACAGTACAAGTAGGATGGATTATCATGCGAGTTATAGGCGGTAGTGTTGCCCTTACAACCAGCGCGTTACTTACATTACAAGAAGCTTTGTTTACATTACTATGCAAGTATGTCTAGTTTGCAGATGTGAAGACTTTATAGTTGGATGAACGTAGCGAGCGAAGCGAAGATTCCATTTCACTACACCGGAGAAAAAATCCGGAATATTTGTTTTTTCTCTTCTGTTTTTCTGTTTGTATTATTGTGTGTTTGTTAACACGATTCCGGCTAAACCGATACTCCAATTGCGATGAAATTTTATGGAGGCCTTCGAAATCTCAGAACTTAGAACTGCCACGTTTTTGAGCGCAATCGAAAAATAATTTCTCATGAAAATCGACGATTTAATGATTTACGATTTTTTTCGATTTAAAAAAAAATTATTCGACTTATAACACCTACATGCTAAATCCGATTTTAATGATTTTTTCCAAGAACCTTAATTTTATGAATTAAGATATTCGTGTGAAATTTGAGCGCAATCGAAAAATTATTTCTCATGAAAATCGAAATTTTACAAGTTTTCTCTTTTTAAAAACAATTCTTTGACTTATTATCACCTACAATCCCTATATGCTTTATCCTATTGTAATGATTTTTTCACAAAACCTTAATTTTATGAATAAATATATTCGTGATAAAATTTGAGCGCAATCAAATAATTATTTCTTATGAAAATTGCAATTTTATGATTTTTTTCTTCTTTCAAATTACGATTAATAAAAAAAATAAAAAAATAAAGTTAATTTATTTAATTTAATTTAATTTAAAAACATTCTTCGACTTAATGATATTTTTTTCACAGAACAACAGAAAATCCGCATAACACATGGCAGCTCAATGCACCAATTACGCTCATCCAACAACGCGCCTGAAAAAGCGTTTGCGAAGCTTCCTAGTTTTAAAATAGAATGTTGTCTACTATGCAGTCTGGGAGTAACATTTCCCCACAATCATTTCACCTGCCCTTATGCCCTCTTCCTCTTGAAGCGACATGAAACGACACTCCCCGACATATTCAGGACCTACCACAATGTCATGTATCGTGCCACAGTATCACTATGCCACTAGGTGAGCTTTTTGTATTGCAAGACGTACAACCAACCATAACGACTACTTACACAGAAGTCTCGTAGTGTAGAAGTGTACAACCCTTCACCCCATACATCACACAGTAAGTGGGTCGTGTGCCCAATGCGAGGTTGATGGGTTTCGAGGAACAACTTGGCTGGCTCACATTGGATTGGGTGATGCCGTTTTATTGTGTGTCGTTTGTGAATTACAGCTCTAGACTCATGCCTATGTTTTCTGGATGCTGCTGTTGGTGCGGCGTTGCTTTAAATGCACAGCAGAGTTGTGGTTTCTGAATATAAGGCAACGATTTCAGTGTCAAAACACTTAAGCCTATATTGAAATTTATTTCGTTGCAACATTTTGATTGTTTCATAATAATGGGTAAATAATAAATATTGTAATAAAATTGCAAATTTTGGGGCCTACATTCTTGCTGCGAGTCTGAGAATATTAATAACAATCTTTCTTATATTATTACTAGGAAAACGCTAAAGTCCCGCCGCGTTGATGGATGAGCTTTTTTTTAAAGTTTTTAGTTTGCGTGGGATATCTTTACTTTTGTAAGTGTTTTGCTTTGCTGCCTATGCATTGTAGGTGATTGTTGTCAAGTTTCTATTGTTACTTGTCAAATGTTATTATTTACCGCAAAAAAACCTTATATTAAAAGCCTTATTTCTATGGATTCTGGCAAACTTTTTCAACTTTTTCTTTCAAGGGGTACTACATCACCGTAATCTTAATGTCCATGCATAATAGGAACGTTGTAGCCCCACCCGTTTGGTCAGAATCGGCCCAAATGGCACGAAAATATCGCACTAAACCGTAAAAAACTTATATTAAAAGCTTTATTTCTATGGATTCTGGCTAATTTTTCCAACTTTTTCTTTCAAAAGGTACTACATCACCATAACCTTAATGTCTATGTATAATATGAACGTTGTAGCCCCACCCGTTTGGTCAGAATCGGCCCAAATGACACGAAAATATCGCACTAAAAATCGAAAAAAATCGTAAAAGTACGATATTCATGAGAAACATTTCTTCGATTGTACCCAAAAACAATACACCTCTAAGTTTAGAGATTTCGAAGGTCCCCTCCAATTTTCATCAAGATCGCTTATGCCGTTTGCCCGGAATCCTGCTAACAAACAGACAAAAATACAAACAAAAAAAAAAAAAAAAAAAAAAAAAACATTGGAGCTAAATTTTTTGGGGGGTCAGTGAAATTGAAGTCTTCGCTTCGCTCATCCAATTATTTATTTATCCAAAAATAGAATACAAAATATTCCAGAAAACAATGGATACAATAAAAAACAATCATTCGTACACACAACATACAGACAATACAACAACAGTTTTTTACACAAAAGTCGTTACACAAAGGTACCAATCAGATAAAATATCCAATATCTGAAACGACAGCCACAGCTTGTGTTACATGTTATAAAATATTCCTGCTTTTTGTCTTTATAGATAAAACATTGTCATTAAAAACATCAATTATAGAAATCTGAGAACTATCCTAAGGTTTACAGTACGTGGTATGAATGAAAACTTAAAAATGTCCAATCTAGGAATGGGAGAATGAAATGGAACTGTATTTCTTGAGCGTCTAACAGGTACATTTAATGATATTGTTTCAAGTAAGTCGGGGCAATCGAGGTCATAAGATAACAATTTTTTAAAAGTTACTATGTCAATCATTTTACGCCTTGCTTCAAGAGTAAGTAATTTGGCTTCTTTACATATATTGGTATAATGTTCTCTATGATAGACCACGCCATTTCTTGAGCAGCACCACTTTACAAACCTCTTTTGCAAACGCTCAAGATTATGAATCTTAGTAGTGTGGTGAGGTGACCAAACAACAGTGGCATAATCAAGAATGGGTAAAACAATGCTAATATATAGCCAACGGATAACAGGGTTTGAGAAGTCCCTATCACAAGTACGTTTCAAAAATCCAAGATTTCTAAATGCACGCTTCAAAACGTTATCAATATGAGCACTAAAATTAAGATCCTGACTCATAAAAACACCCAAATCACTCAATTTGTCAACTCTTTTAAGAATGACGTCGCCCATAGTGTAGTCAAAGGTTGTAACTACCTTTTTATTGGTGAATGAAATTATCTGACACTTAAGAGGATTTAGGTCAAGCTTCCACTTCTTACACCATTCAACTAAGCTTTTAAAATCCAGCTGCAACAACAAACAATCTGCCAAATTTCTTATTACATAAAACAACTTCAGGTCATCTGCATACATCAAGGATGATGCATGACAAAAACACAAAGGCAGATCACTAACGAATATATTTAATAATAAAGGGCCCAATATCGACCCTTGTGGCACACCAGATGTAACACCATATTTTAGTTACAATGGCTATGTCCAAGTATAATACACTGTCTGAGGTAGCTCTAGTGAAAAGCGTGTAGCTCTGTGTCGGAAGGTCCTCGGCAATCGTGACTTAAACAACCTTGGACATCCCTATCACAGTTACCCGATTCAGTGATTGAGAGAAATATTGTTGAAATCATCCCCCTAAAGAGAGATACGGTAATCACCACACATACCGTGCTATCGATTTGTCACATTGTCAATAAACATAAAGCAATTTTGTGTTCATTATGATGCTCCTCAACGGGGCCGTGGCTGCATCCTTGCAACGCTTTTCGAAATAGTTTGCACGAATTTTTACATTTAAAACTATAGTTGCAATTTGCAAATAAACTGTTGACAAGCTTTGCAAGGATGCAGTCACTGGTCAAAGTAAAATTAGGATTTATGGGTGCTAAAATATAGAAGCGTACATAAGCTAGGCCCTTCTTTAATATGTCAATACTTTTCATTTGTTAGTTTGGTCTGGTTTTTTTTTTCAATTTTTTTGTCATGTGTGTCAAGCACTACGTTTACCACAGGCTCTAGTCCGGCTTACACTGGGCCGGCCTAGCTCTAGGCCGGCCTACATGGCTTGATAAACGCATGGAGCCGGCCCAGATGGGAACCGATCTAGACTCGTTTGCCAACGAGTCTAGACCGCTTCAAACGAACTAGTCCAGACTGATAAACACTTCACTGCAACTTGATGAGGAGGATTATGAGTATCCAGGTACCGCTCTAGAACAAATCGGGCGAGAATAGATGCATTCCATGCAAATAAGTCATAAGGCAATATAATATAGCTGCAGTTTAATAATTGGTTTCATTTAATAATTTTGTTTTGGTAAATTTAGTGGTTGAAAACCGACGTTCTAGTAGGTCTAGCAGGCTGTGGCTAGTTCGGCTTGAAATTGGGCTAGAGTAGGCCGGCTTAGTTTTGTTGATATACACCTCGGACTAGATGAAACCGGCCCAGTGTAAGCCGGACTAGAGCCTGTGGTAAACGTGAAGCACTACGTTTACCACAGGCTCTAGTCCGGCTTACACTGGGCCGGTTTCATCTAGTCCGAGGTGTATATCAACAAAAGGTCCCCTGTATCTACGCCTATAATATAGCGGAGGTCTTGCGAACTCGCAAAGTACTTGCCCATCGGCCTGTGCGCGGCAGCGAAGTCTAGCGGAAATCTTGGGGACCTTGATGTGTGTATACAGTCTTGTGGAGACAGAACGGTTTGCATGCCAACTAGACCAATGCAGTTTGAGCATTCCTAGCCTTTGGTCAGTGTAGTTGAGTCATGGTAAATACAATTTGTACCATGGTAATAGTATTCAGTAAAAAAAAGTTGGTTTTCCTTAGGGGTCTTATTAGCGTGCTCAGTCAACGATATTAGCATTATTTAAATCTCCCACCCACCCCACCCATCCCCCGATCCCTAGGAGCTGGTGAAGCAAGTTTAAAGTAGTAAGTTGTAGGCCTATGGGAAATTCCTGCCATCCGCCCAAAGAAAGAACTCCAATAATTCGACCATTGTCCCAACACCAAAATACCTAGTTAGTTTAAAGAGTACGACAACTAAAGAGGGGCATGTTATTGGAGCCTGGGCATGTTTCCCATTAGAAAAATAAAATATATTACGTCAGAGTATTTATAAAATGTTAGAATTTCTTGTGGAAACCTGCCTAGGGACAGGGCCACTAAAACAATAGTTTAAAATAATTGGATGAGCGTAGCGAGCGTAGCGAGCGAAGCGAAGATTCCATTTCACTACACTGGAGAAAAAAATCCGGAATGTTTTTTTTTTTCTGTATTTTTGTGTGTTTGTTAACACGATTCCGGCTAAACCGATACTCCGATTGCGATGAAATTTTATGGAGGCCTTCGAAATCTCTGAACTTAGAACTGCCACGTTTTTGAGCGCAATCGGGAAAATTTTTCTTATAAAAAACGCAATTTTACGATTTTTTTCGATTTTTAAAAACATTCTTCGACTTATAACACTTACATGCTATATCCGATTGTAATGATTTTTTAACAGAACCTTAATTTTATGAATTAAGATATTCGTGTGAAATTTGAGCGTAATCGAAAAATTATTTCTCATGAAAATCGAAATTTTACGGGTTTTTTTCTTTTTTAAAACAATTCTTTGACATATAACACCTACATGCTTTATCCTATTGTAATGATTTTTTTATAGAACCTTAATTTCATGAATTAATATACTCGTGTAAAATTTGAGTGCAATCGAATAATTATTTATTATGAAAATTGCAATTTTACGATTTTTTTCTTTTTTTAAAGTTACGTAAAAATTACGATTTATTAAAAAAATTAAGTTAATTTTTAATTTAATTTAATTTAATTTAAAAAAAATCTTCGACTAAGTAATGATTTTTTCACAGAACAACAGAAAATCCGCGTAACACAATGCAGCTCAATGCACCAATTACGCTCATCCAACAACGCGGCGGGACTTAAGCGTTTTCCTAGTATTGAACAATGATTTATGCGATGCGATAACTATCTGATTCATGATTTGTGTGATTCCGAATTAATGATGAATAAGGCTGAAGTTTATTAGCATAAATATCAATTGAATTGTTGAAATGAATTGTAGAATTGTGAAAAGGAGTTGAGAAGTTTATTGGAAGACGAACCTTGTCGTGGTTGATAGACGAGACGAGAGTTGAGATATGAAACAGAATGACACAGTCGAGTAGAACGAGAAGGAACTCTGAGGGAGAACAATGACTAGAATGTCGGACCTAATGTCAATTAACAACGCGATGTCGACGCGAGTCTAATGAAGACATTTTGAGTAGTTTCATTAATTCTTGCTTTCTATGGTTACTGCATTCAGGACCGCGATTTCGTACAATAGCAAGAAACACACATTTAAGTTTGTTGGAATATTGGAAATCGCAATTTAAAACATGGCTAATTAACTTCGGGTTTTACTCAAGTTTAGCTCATATGGCACTTACGTTGTATTCGTGTTTTTGTAGTTTTACGGTGAATTTTGCATCGTTACTTGGCCATATGTTCACATTGCTATAAGTGGGTCAACTCTTCCATTAACCCGTCAATATTCTCTACTTTAAAGTCGTTCTTTTTCAGAGTCCTAGATTTAGTAGGGAAATTGGCAGCTATTGCATGCACTTTAACATGGTCACGTTTCTACTATTCTAATATATCACTTTCTGGATCAAGTATACCTTGGACGGTTGGACCTTAGAGTTTCTAATAGTTAACTGGGGCCATTCAAATTGCGGCTAGAATTAAATATGCTCCAAGCCCCCCACCTCCAATTTATACCTTCTTATTTTCGGATTTCGGAGTGTTTGTTTAAAAAAAAAATATAAGAAATTTTTAAAATTAATTCCGAGCCGCACATAACAAGGTTCTAGAATAAACCTCAAAAGTCTACTTGATGTAGTAGATGTGATACCAGAGGAACTTGAAAGTTTGATAAGAGCGACATTCGCAGACTCTTCAAGCACTCTTGGGTGGCGACGGAGGATAGAGTTGTGCTACTTGATACATGTCAGGCTCTCACCAAGAACACACCAAAAGATTCACAAATAAAACCAAGTATGTTTTCGTAAATTTTGAGCATTGATTTGTTGGCGCACTTTTTATACCACTTTACAGTTTGTTCGCCTTTTTATTTCCATCACGGCGTCGCCGAACTTTAGTCAATATACTATAGAAATGGTTCGACAAAGAAGAAGATAGGACCGATGCAACTAACTCGGCGGTAACAAGACTTGTTTTACCGAACAATCTCAAATCAATAGATTCCACGTCGACCTCTGACCTCTGTTCTGCTCCAACGTGCACAACCGAACAGAATTAATGCAGTTGACTGCTTTGTGCGGTCTTGCGAGAACTCCTCTGAACCAAAGTACTCTATCCGAATTACTGGAGCTTCTTGTGTTCAGTTTTCAACTAACCAGTCTGATTTGCATATTGCTGTCTAGTACAGTACTGCACACTACTATAGTCATTATTCAATTTTTTGACAAGATGCATCTACCTTACCCAATGTACTGGAAAACTGGAAAAAAACTCGTATTTGTACCGTTTGACAAAAAAAAATCGTACACCAACTGTTATTTTACGAAAAATATTTTAGCTATAGCTTTAGTTAAAGCTAAAGGTGTTTAGAAACTATGTCCAGAGAACCGATTCTCAAAATTTAATTTTGAACTAGATTTGTTGTGTACACTATTGTCCAAAAATCTAAATCTAATTTCCAATAGTGAGGTTATGTCCCGCCAAAAAAAATTCACAATTTTTTTTCTGTTATTTTAAAGGCCGTCTTTCATTCAGCAAACTTTTCAGATATGTTTCTTCGACTTTCAAATTATCGGCCAGAGGTGGTACCTCTCACTGCACAAAAACTTCTACCGTATCTCTTTGTATTTTATGACATTTGATTAAAGGGGCTAAAAACCCCAAAAAAATATTTTTTACCACGTGATCTATAGCACAATACTACACTTAAATGACTTTTTTTTTAAATTATATCTTGAAACTGTGATTTAACACGAATTTTTTAATTTTTTTGATCCAGAAATTGGCGAAAATTGGTGTTTTGGAAAATTTCCTAAATCGGCTTTAACCTGCTTCTTTTTTGGTCCACATAGATACTAGAGCATAGTACCAATCTAAAATGCCCCTTTATAACATCGTGTCTTGAAACTGTGCCCAAATATAGCCTCAAACACGCAAAAATATGCATTCCAAAATCACACCCCATCTTGGTAATCAGCATATTTTGACTGAACTACTTGCCCAAATTACAAAACAAAATATAGAGAATTTAAAGAAAAGGCTGTCGAGGACGTCAATAATGGCCAATATTTTTTTGGATCAAAATCCTCCAAGGTCACGGGGCATAAAGATCGTCCCCATGTTATTTCTTATGGGAGATTTTTGCCGATGGGACCTAGCTCGAAAAATGTCATATTTGACAATTTTTTGGGAGGTCATGGTGGCCCCAATAATTTTTCTGTTAATTGCTAAATTCATTACTAGTTAGCCTGAATGAAATATATTTTTTGAGTTTAGCGGTTAAATGCCCCTTTAAGTATCAATTTGGGAATACATTCTTCCATTTTTTAGTTGGTTTCATGCCAGCGTTAATAAATCAACAGTCAATCATTCATGTACCATATTAGACAAATTCAATGCATCTCTCTCGATGTTTCCATGCTTCAGCCTTGTACCACTGTTTGTCACTCTTTCTCTCTCTCACGCGTGATCAAAACACACACACACTTCTCTCTCGCCCTCGACTACCCCCCTCAAATCCTAGACGTCGGTTTGTCACCACTGTACTTTGTTAATGACAAAGTTTCTTGGCCACCATTCAAGAATGATTAAACCAAATCACAATTTAATCCTCCTCGCCTCCGCAACGAGTTGATATAGCTGCGTGCGCTGGGTGAATCTCGCCGCTGCCACCAATCTACGCACATTAACTAGCATGCCCGCGCCGTCAAGTCACGCACACACAGCAGATGAAACAATTACCATTTATCACGCACGATCCTCGTTTATATCATTTCAAACTCCTAAAGCCAGCTACGAGAATCCTGACCTTTAATTTACTGCGTAGTTTGAAGGCAAGGAAGTCACGCGCGAAGAAATTAAACATTCGCGGCGTCGCCGGTTTGAATTCGCTGAGAGTTGGAATCTGCATTACTATCCACACTGTTTTTAGGCATTTATGATTTCAAAGTTTTTTGAGATTCATGATCTGTGGCACACACAAATGATGTCGTAAGAAACGGAAACTGAGGGTTGTCTTAACAGATTAAGAACTGATGAGTCTTAGAATCATTTTTTGTATTTTAGGAGTTTAATGTTTACTTTCAAGTTGAGAAAAGTTCAACGTTCGTTAACCTTATAACGTCGTGAGATAGCTTTAGTAGTAAAACTTTTCGTTGACGCTAGCACGTGTTTTCAGATGCTTACCGGTACTTAACCTTTTATAGCTTAATTTCATATTAACCAGCTATTTGACCTGGCTCCTCTCTGAAACTGCAGTGGGACGTCTTGAAGTGTAGTCAGACGACACGTCCACCCACCCATACTCGTTTAAAGAGTGTAGGTAATGAAGCGGCGAAGAAGAAGAAGAAGAAGAAGAAGAAGAAGAAGAAGAAGAAGAAGAAGAAGAAGATAGATAGATAGATAGATAGATAAGGGTCTTTATTGTAAGGCGGGATTAAGGCTAGTGAAGCCTTATCTTCCATCCAACCTAATACTAATAATAATTAATAATACATTTGATAATGAAGAGAACATTACATGATTATATAAAATATTGAAATAATACATTAAATACATTATGGTAGCATTATTGCAAAATAAAAATTTCTAGGTTATAGTAATGTATGCAAATTATGAATTTTGAATTGATTTATGCAATCTTCAATAGTTTAAGAAACATTCATTCATCCATTCACACAAAAGTACAAAATTAATATAGCTTTAGACCTTGTGTGCAGAAATACAGGTGAGCAGGAGCAGGTTGTGGTATGCATTACTTAATCATTAATTTAACAAAGGCTGTAGCGGCTGATGTTTATAGCTGTTAATTAATTATAATTAAAGAAGAAGAAGAAGAAGAAGAAGAAGAAGAAGAAGAAGAAGAAGTAAGTCTAGGGCTCAAGATCCGTAGGTATGAGTCGTATTCTATTCGAAGTATAAGGAGAAGGTATTAAATCGTAAAATAAGTCTACATTTTGTTCTGACACATTCACATTTCAGGAGGTAGCAGATGCACACTACGGCAGGCACACTACGGGTACACTACGGGTACACTAAGGGTATACTTAGGGAACTAAAAGTTCAATAAACGTCAACCTACCTCTTCACTCTTGGAGCGATCGCCCACTACCTGTACTGTGTCGTCAGGAGGCAGACGCCACGAGGTATTGCCCACATTGGCGTGCATTGCGAGGGCGCCACCGTGGCTGCAACAATAAAAACAACTTATAGTTCATTGTTAAACCATAATTATCTACCCTAAAGCAAAGCACAATGTACACCCGGTCTCAGAAGTAAATCAAGGGCTGGGTATTGTAGATACAACGATACTCCTTGGTTTACTTCTGTCGCCGGGTGTACAATCACAGAGCGGAGCTGGATGTAAAACTTGCCCAGAATTCTGGTCTTGAATACAATAATAATAATAAGATTATGTTCACGTTTGATTCTCAATTTAGTTAGTTTGTACATAACTGGTTTGTAGTAAGACAATGACTCTGTTTTTATCGTATCAATTGAGTTATTTGAAGGCGAATTAGAATAAAATATAATTATAAACAATTATATCTGGATTCCAATTTCAGATTCCTTGAAATTATTGGAATTATACGTCTTACTTTCAGCTCAACTGTATTTGACACTTAAGACGACGTAAACAGCTACCTAGTACATTTGAGTAAAAATCAGATTTGTTGAGCTGACGGCTTAAAAGTAAGTCGTTTTAGAGAACCCACACTCTGAATAAAGCTTCTTCATACTCGTAACACTTTATGTTTTCGCTATGAAGCTTCAAGTTTAATAATGTAGAATGGAGTTAGTTGCACACTTTGCTTAGTGGGGCGTGTTGCCTTCACAAAGAGGAGAGCTTAATGAGGGTGGATTCTTGTGGGCTGTGCGGAATGTAAATCGTAGGCAATATTCGCACAGATATTCATCACTGAGGTTGATGCAACTCGGATCTGGGCCATGTTTTCGCTAGTTGGTAGCTGAACGAACGAAGTGTCGAGATTGTATCAGCCACTCTTTAGACTTTAGAGGGAACTGATTGTTTATTGTTGTATGTATTTCCCGAAAACTAATATTAATGACGCAGTTAATGATTAAACTCGTTATAATTGCAATGAAATACATATGGGACTATTGTGAAGCCTTATAAAATGAAAATATTATCCACGTAACCCCTTCTAAAGAGGAGCGATTGACTCCAAGCTTGGGGCTTCAATACGCCGGCCCCTAAAGAACAATTATTCTAGTTTGGCCGGAGACGGCTAAGAACAAAACTTGTATTAATGAACATCCCGGGTTTCTCATTATCGTAAATTAAATTTGGAGTTGCGTTTCATTTGCTGCTACTCGTTGTGAAGAGTAACATTCAATCAAACACTTGAAGCTGTATGATTTAAATTTAATTAAAAAATATAGTTTAATAAATTATACAAGCCTTGTAAGAATCACGAAATACTTGGAAGCTAATTCACCATGCACTCGTTCTATTCAATTTGCATGCAGGTATATCAACTTTGGAAACTTGTGTTTGCACCTTTACTTAGGTAACAAATTGTTCGTATTTCTCAAACGTGCCCACTTTTTCTTTTACTCCAGACACCACTTTTTTTCTTTGAGTGTAGCAACTCTATTACAAATTCAGTTTATTTGCCAATTTTCACATACGTGTTGTGACCATAAATAGCAATTGGCCCATCAATTGGAAAACAAAATAATATCATGTACGAAGATAGGTACCTCCTTTATGAGTAGGCCTATGCACACACAAAAATGATTGGATCAACGGATCAATATAAATTGAACAATTTCTACTGAATTAGTGGCATTCTCGTGCTTATATGATTGTGATACCAAACTTCGTCCAGTCGTAAACAATAATAAATACTTGGGAGAATTTATTGTTCGGAATCCTGTAGTCAGTACAAGGAGAGTTGAGGTTGGCGGAGGATATAATGCTGCAGGTAGATTAGCGTGTGGCCGCTCGGTGACACCCACCACTCTGGAGGGAGCCTAAGTCATGATTAGAACGAAATGGAGTCTGTATCGGATTAGACCAGCCGAATCTCATTCAAACAGATTGCCAGCGCGAGACCTTCTTGGACATTTCCTCTCGCTCGCCTATAAAAGACCAAGATAAACTTCTCCAGCCCCGCAATCGAAGGAAGTCTGTCCCGGACAGATGTTCCAATTTCACCCCTCCCCTCCCCTACCCGCGCTTGAAAGTGTTGCTCGCGATCCTCTTTCAATCCTGAGGGATGGGACAGGATCCGCCCGCGTGCGACGTAGGATGAGGAGGACTGCGACTAAACTCCAAGTCGTGAACGGTATTCGGGTCACGTTTATCAGCATCTATCTCCATGGATATTCACTAGTCAGCAGACTGACTTCAGATTTTATTTAGATAATGAACTCGGGTGTAAAGAATTACAATTGGGTCTGTTTGAGATATCTGCCGTTCACACGTTTTCATTCTATTGTTGAATTCAACATTCTACACTCGGCAATATATTTCTGCAGGACCTCACGTCACGTGTGATAGTTCAAACTCTCACCTGCTTATTCGCGAGGAAAATTAGGCTACACCCGTGCATTTTAACAAGGAAATTGCAAACACTATGTACCAATTAGTTTAAATTCCAATAGTGGAATAGTGCTTATTCTCAAGCTAAAATCCACACATGCCGGTTTATTTGTCATACGCACGAGTACATTTCCAGGCGTGTCTTGTTACGTATACTTATTTTTCATAGATTCTTAAAGTTTACACTGTGTATCCAGTATGACCTACCCGTACTCGTTCGAAAATAAAACTCCACTCGTAGGTAGGATATAAACTAGTAATTTTCTATACTCGTCCATTTCATTGAATGCGCATATTTGCTCACTTGCTTTCTATCTGCCTCATAGCATACACATACAATAAAATTGTAAAATATGTATTTGATTATCTTTCGTACAATTAGAAATAATAATTAGGAGCTGTTTGGAACTGTATAATATTATGTTATTAATTTGGAGGCCACTTTACAACAGTATTGAAGCCAAATCAAGAATATCCTATCCTACCCTATTTAATCTTTGTTATCTTATCCCATATTATCTATTTTATCTTATCTCGTCTTATCTCATCTTATAATATCATATCATTATTTCTGCATTGTTAAATATAAATTTATAATTTGTTTGACTATTTATAAATAGTTGATTTCTGTATCTGTTGTAGTGTCATGTTGTACTAGTTAAGTTTGTTGTCCTATTAAGTATAACGAAGATAACAGTCAGTAAGAATTAATAAAAGTCCCACTAGTGCTTTCACTAGTTTTAAGTCCTCACGTGTGTTGTATTATTAGTCCAGGTCCACGCTCCGTACACACGCACGCATCCGCGTGTACCCTGACCGTGACTCGCACACGGCCTCAACACGCAGGCTATCTCTTACCCTGCGTGACGTCACTGAATTAAATAAACCCGAAATAGAATATTTATTCGTGAGTAAATGGGTCTAATAACAGGGCTATGAATTAAAATAACTCCGCTATTTTCACTTTTAGGTCACGCAAGTTGGAAGACATCAGTGCAATTCGGGTGTATTTATGTGACCATATTTCACACCGATCTGCATATCTTCGACCTCCTAGTAAGTCACTTGGTCCTTAAACGACCAGGGGTAGACAGAGGGTCCATCAACATTACTTATTCTTTTCCCTTAGTAATTCACTTGGTCTCTAAACTACCAGTGTTAAGGCTATCTGACCTCGTTTTCCTATTTGCTCACAAACATGCTACCAAATCAAAATATAGTGATTGGCTTTGAAACCTGGCTCTTTTAGAAAATCATTTTTTTTTCATTTTTTTTGTGATCGAGCACACGGCAAATATCGCCTCTTCGGTAGTTGTATTTTTTTGACATTAATTTTTAACTGGTTTTCTAGAGGCTGACTGAGAAAAAAAAGTTTTTTTAAACAATTGTTTTTTCTGCGAATTCTTTCGTTTGCCGGTACAAATCGGTACAAAATACCTCCAAACGAAAAAATTTCCAGCAAAAACAATGGTTAAAAACACTTTTTTCTCTGTCAGCCTCTAGAAAACCAGTTAAAAATTCATGTCACAAAATCACAACTACCTTCGTTGAATGGTGAGCTTGGGCGAATTGAAGTTTGATATTTTTTTGAAGAGGCGATTTTTGCCGTGTCCCGATAAGAAAAATAAAAACAAAATAGTTTTTATTTTCTAATAGAGCCAGGCTTCCAAGCCATTCACTATATTTAGACTTGGTAGCATATTTGGGAAAATAGAAAAACGCGGTCGAATAGCCTTAAAACAGAGGGTCGATCAACATTTCTTATTCTTTTCCCTTAGTAAGTCACTTGGTCCTTAAACTACCAGGGGTAGACAGAGGGTCGATCAACATTTCTTATTCTTTCCCCTTAGTAAGTCACTTGGTCCTTAAACTACCAGGGGTAGACAGAGGGTCGATCAACATTTCTTATTCTTTCCCCTTAGTAAGTCACTTGGTCTCTAAACTACCAGGGGTAGACAGAGGGTCGATAAATATTTCTTATTATTTACCCTTAGTTAGTCACTTGGTCTCTAAATTACCAGGGATATAGACAGAGGTTCTAACAACATTTCTTATTCTTTACCCTAAGTTAGTCACTTGGTCTTTAAACTACCAGGGCACACAGAAGGTCAATCAACACTTCCTTAAATTTCCCTTAAGTAAGCCGGATGGCCTATCTACTATTAAGGGCCGGAGGACAAAGGGTAGATTAATTTTTATTAATTTCCCCTTTTTGTCTAGGAGCCTGTTTGGCCTGAAAAGGCTCAATAAGGCAGTTTAAAAAACAACAAAATAACAGTGTTTTCACAACCATGTGTTCCACCATATTCCAGTTTCCCTTTTCTCATATATAAAACAGAGAATATCATATCAAGAAGAAGTTGAACTAATCAACAACAATAGAAGATTGGGCGAGTACACCAAATAAGTTATAATAATTTAATATTATAAGTTACACTACTATTATCCATAAAACAGTTCTTGAGAGTTACATGAGAAATACGCCATCACGTTGCGATGATCCTATCTCCTATTGGAATATCTACTTTAAAGTACGTCAAACTTCCATGGGGTATCCAAGGTTTGTTCGTCGGATGATATTTGATTTCTCGCCCCACACCCCCTCGAGTTCGTGATTACTTTTTAACTCACTTTAAAAAAATCATCTTTTATTCGAGTTTTACGCCCGAGTTTTATTATCTCGGCAAAGAATTCAGCTCTTCACTTCTTGAAACTCAGTTAACTGGAGTTGGCTTCATTAAATGGATCCATTTTCTCCCGAACAAGGAAATTATATGTTTGGCGATATTTTTATTCTACCGTTGATTCTATGTCATAAAATCAAGAGAGTTCTAAGTTTGGACGTGTCCGAAAGCTCCTTCATCGCTGCTAATTCGCACCAGATAAAGACTCAAGTCCACATTTGACATTTAATCGTTCCCCAATTATACAGGAATTATTAGTGTATGAAAAAGTGAACTCTAGGTCTCTAGGTCCGAACCAGAAACGGAACTGGCAATCGAAAGTGTAAACTCGTTTTGGTCCAGTTCAAAATAGCGAACAGGCAGCGCACATTTATATATTTGCCGTTGACTTTTACGATTCAATTTTTCCTTTCAACTACTTCAATTTATTCAAAATCAAAAGCGAATCGAATACACCAACGGCTCCATTCAAGTATCCTTTTGTGTTCTTAAATCAAGAAGATGGAATGAAAAAGTAGACTGTTTATATCTCAAAACACTAAAATTGAAAATATATATTTTATCGATTTTGTACAAAATAACGGAGGTATTTTTATTTTCTATCATCTGTGAATTTGTATGGAGTGGAGAGTTTAAAATAAAGAACCACCTTCAAATGATGAGTATATATGGCTAGTCTTCTTTGACGTTTTGTCAGTAAACGTCTCAATTGTAACGCGGAAATAAATATTGAAAATTAAAATTTTAAGTTCGTAGAAAATTTTTAAGTTCGTAGAAAATATTATTATTTTATTTGATATACTGTTCATGTACATTTTAGTAGTAAAATGGCACATGACCACGAAAAAAAAACAATCTTTGGAACAATTATTAGTAGGCCTATCATTTAAAACACACTTGATGCAAATAACGTTTGTTATAGACAGTACTCAGTCATAGATATACATTTAGTTGAACGGCAAAGTTGCACGATGTTTCAATGCTATTTATAGAACACTCATTACTTAAAATATACTTGAAAACGCAGCTACTGAAATGGTGACGAGTAAACGGCGTGGCCACTGTCGAGACGACACGCTCATCCACTCCCTTGTCAACATCTAGTCGCCGTGACAAGTGTGTCTGTCAACCAGAGTGAAGAAAGCCACACCCTACACGGCCTCGACGATTATTTACACACGGCTTAGTTTTATTACAAGGAAAGGAGTAGTTTTTGTACGAGAACAGAACTAAAATGCTGTGTTATTTAATATCTATCAAACATTGATAAGCATCATCGGAAAGGTAAGTTTATAATCACATTGTTACTAGGAAAACGCTTAAAGTCCCGCCGCGTTGTTGGATGAGCGTTGGTGCATTGAGGTGCCATGTGTTATGCGGATTTTAAGTTGTTCTGTGAAAAAATCATTACTAAGTTGAATTTTGAAATTTTTTTTTTTTTAATTAATCGTAATTTAAAAAAATTATAAAATCGTAATATTGAAATTTTTCATAAGAAATAATGATTCGATTGCGCACAAATTTGACACGAATATATTAATTTATAAAATTAAGGTTCTGTGAAAAAATCATTACAATAGGATAAAGCATGTAGGCCTAGGTGTTATAAGCTGAAGAAATTTTAAAAATCGAAAAAAGTCGTAAAATTGCTATTTTCGTTAAAAAATAGTTTTTTGATTGTGCTCAAAAACGTGCAGTTTCTAGTTTCAGATTATTTGGAAGACCCCATAAATTCATCGCAACGGAGTATCGGTTTAGCCGGAATCGTGCAACAAACAGACAAAAATACAAAAAAAGAAAAAACGAAAAAAAAACGATAAAAAACATTCCGATTTTTTTTCTCCAGTGTAGTGAAATGGAATCTTTGCTTCGCTCGCTACGCTCCTCCAAAAATAATAGTAATTAGATAATCATAAATTAATTACATACCTAACTAATAACAACACTAATTAATTCGACATTTAAAACTTTCTCAGCCCAGTGCAAAAATTAGCATCACATCCACAGTGTTGTACATCTGTACAGTCACACTTCGATATAGTGCAGGATTACGAACCTGTTCACCACTTAAACGTTCACGTCTAGCAGTCACGTGAAACATTAGCCGCGCACGATGACGTACTGCCCGGCCAATGAGGACGCCCGACGTCTAGCAGTCACGTGGCACATTAGCCGCGCACGATGACGTACTGCCCGGCCAATGAGGACGGCCGACGTCTAGCAGTCACGTGGCACATTAGCCGCGCACGATGACGTACTGCCCGGCCAATGAGCACGCCCGACGTTTAGCGGACACTAAAACTAGCGAGATCGCTTCTTTGTATCCGGTTGTAGAGATGAACGTGATTAGCCATTACTCGCTGCGAGAGAATGAGGGGTTGGTTTACTGCCACATCAAACGGAAGTGAGTACCCTCGCGGTAAGAACGAGGAGCGACTAGACGGACCAACTTTCTACAGATTGTTTGAACGTCAGACGGGGTAGACCATGCAGCCGTGAACGGGCGTTAATATTAATATATCCGTCTTCCTCCATTATGGTATGCGAAGACAATTGCTATTGTATCTTTTAAGAATCTTGGAATAAATTATATGAGATAACGAGGATTTTACTATCTGTAACAGAGAGTCCATCTGTCATTGAACTTTCATTGCAGTAACGCAAAAGCCGTTAACTTAAGTCGAATAGAACACGGAATACATAATATATTTGGATGAGCGAGGCGATTACTTCAATTTCCCTGACCCCCCAAAAAAATAACTGGGGTGTTATTTTCCTACTTTTTTTTTGTCTGTTTGTTTGTTCGCTCTCTACCGGGCAAACGACATATGCGATCTTGATGAAAATTGGTGGGGACCTACGAAATCTCTAAACTTAGACCTGCCACGTTTTTGGGTACAATCGAAGAAATTTTTCTCATGAATATCGTACTTTTACGATTTTTTCGATTTATCGTGCGATATTTTCGTGACATTTGGGCCGATTCTGACCGAACGGGTGGGGTTACAAGGTTAATATTTTACATAAATATACATAGAATCCAAAGATGTAAAGGTTTTAATAAGTTTTTTGAGGTATATTATATCAATTTACAAGTAATAATAGAAACTTGACAACAATCAACAACAACAATCAACAACAATGCGTTCAAAAAGCACTTGCAAAAGTAAAGAGATCCCACGCAAAGTAAAAACTTACAAATAAGCTCATCCATCAACGCGACTAAAAGAGCGTTCGCGAAGCGGCCTAGTAGCCGTAATGCTGTAAGCCGTACGACGTTACACAATACAAATTACGTAGCAGATACGACAAAGTAGCAAGACGTAGGCCTAAGATACGACGTAATGAGCGTGACGTAGGCACGTACACGTACAAGATATAACACAACGCGTTAGTTGTAAGCTATTAGACGTAAGAAGCCCAGATTCATCAAGACGTGTTTGACGAAAACAATAATCGCTTGTCTTCGATTATTACTGCCATCATTTTAATTATCTTGGTCTCACTTGTACATCTGTTAGGTCAGAAATAAGTTTTCCTCTTGTTTCAGGTTATTAAGCCAAATCAAGTTATTTTGTATTAGTATAACATATGAAAGATGTTTGAATGTATGCGCCTGACTACGTCAAAGGCTATTATGACAGTAGTATATGTATGGACAAGCTGACGAGGTAACTACAGTGGAACCAACAACAGTCATGGACCAATTTCCACTATGGTGTTGACCTTTTCTCCATTATTTTTAATGTCTATTTATTTTGCTTAATGTTTATCTATTTTGTGGTACACGTTGATCCAAAATTTTACAAAACTTCAGAACTGGTGTTATATTTTATTAGAGAACTTTGCATTGAAACGATTCTGATTGTTATTCCATATCTTTTTATGTGAAATTAATATCCATACACGTATTCTTTAGTTCCTTGACATCATTATTTTGATGTCTAGATTATAGATACGGCTTCCAGAACATATTAATATGTTGTTGGATTTTCGCTGGAGTAGGTGTGCGTGTGATGTGTAAAAGGGGAGGGTGGTAGTTATATCCTGTACATTTACCATCTTATGCAACTAAAACACACTAAGGTTATTTTTTCAATGATATTTGTATTCCCGAAGTCTTGGTTTTACAAATAAGATTGCCCAGTAACTACCCCTCATAGCAGCTGTTAGAGTACCATTAAATATTGTCATTCTATGATTCAATCACTTCACTTTCCTCGCACAGATTTAGACACCCCTGTGATTCTGTGAATGACTCATCCTAGCATCGTGTTCTTCACTTTCCGACTTACCAAGCTACGGTTTCCCCAGTAAATGTAGACCTATGAAATTATCTGATTCAGTTGAAGAGTTCTTCCCCATATTTTGTCAGTTAATAAATGAAACATTATCTCTAAGGTGTAAGCTATGCAGTTGAGGAATTAATCGTATCTTATTGGTGTGAGCTACTGCCTCACATGTCAGTAAAAGTATGAAATATTATATTTTCACACTTGAGTAGAAATTGTTCATTTCGTAAGAGGTTTCAAACGACCCAATAAAATCGTTACGCCATGTTCTTTTGAAGTTATTGAGACGAAGATATAACTTATCTAAAATCGAAACTTGGCTGTCTAGTGTTTTTATTTTCTAGTTTTTGGCTTGATATATTCTAAGTTATGAAAAACAGGCTAACGTATCGATAAACGTAAAATATATATCTCAAAGTTTCTATGCTCATTACCATTCACTCTCGTAGAACGCAACGCAAGACTTCGTCCGCGACAAGATCTATTTCCATCTAAAGCAAAGCATTCGGAAACACTTGACACAAGTATTGTGGTTTGCGTCTGGCTCTTGCAGGCCATCAGGCAAGTAACGTGAACTTATTGACATCAAGCATGGCTGCCAACAAAAACGATAAAAAAGCTCAGCTTTCTGAGCCGAAATTTCCCTATTACTTCCGATATTTGGCTTTTTCCAGAGACTGGATTTCACGATTGGGTGCTGCTGCATATTTTGATTCAATGGATTGTGTTACATCGCATCCTAACGCAGAGGAATTTAAACCTTTGTATGTTTTCTTATATAACACTAATAAAGAAATACATAAATAAAATAACCATAAAAATGTCTGCTCCTAGGCTGGGAGTTCCATGGTTTATAGCCCATGAATAATATCTTTCTCCATCTGCCACGCGCGAAGTGGCTCCGACTATGTCTCTTAGCTTGGTGCAGCCCTAACAGGTTGGCTTACACCTGCACAATGATGTAGTTCTACCACAGACCAACGAACCAGAGCCATGCCCGACTTATATATTCTCTATATTATGTTGACTTATACCTGCACTTAAATGTGGCATCAAATACGAGTGAGGTATTCGAATACCATCGAACTGTAGCCACACCCTAAATGTGGCATTATAACCATTACTCTTTGTGTCTATATGTCCGCTGGTTAGCCTGGATCCATGAATCTTTGACGCATTCCTCTTTGTGTCTATATGTCCGCTGGTTAGCCAAGATCCATGCATCTTTGACGCATGCATGCACGGTTTTCTTTGCTTTTTAGCATATTTGTCAAATTAATTAAACAAATATTCTTATAATTTTTTCTTCTTTGGAAATAATACGTGATAAATATTGTTAAATGTATTACAATTCATTACGGGTGTTAAATATATGCAATATATTTCTAGATTCTTATACCTTTGGCTGCTAATAAGTGTGTCAATATAAGGGTAGAGAATGATTAGAATATTATCCTATCCTATTAAAGCCGTAAAAACCCGGTATCGGTGCGTTGCTTGCTTGACTCCGTACATGAGGGTACTATAGCCACTAGCTAGACACCAGAGCATGTGTGACACCGACATAGGATGTGAGACGCGCAGGTGCAGAGCATGTGTGACACCGACATAGGATGTGAGACGCGCAGGTGCAGAGCATGTGTGACACCGACATAGGATGTGAGACGCGCAGGTGCAGAGCATGTGGCCACTGGTTCCAAACCAGATGGGAAGAATCACATCGCAAACCATCAACTCTTAATTGTTACTTACGTCGAAAAACTTTTAACGAAATCAAATCTTTCGATTTACGTCGGTAGTGAGCCAACAATTGGGAAGTTGATTCAGAAGAAAATTGATAAAAAGCTATTAGGTCGGGGGAAAGGGTAAACTAAACACTTCGAACGGAAAAGTTTTGAAATTTGTTCATTGATGTTTATTATTGGTTCCTGGCTTCTTCCATCTTTCTTTATCGCTCTTTGCCTCGAAAGAAAGTTTGGTACAGCTTTGAACAAGCGTTTGCAACACCTTACTTACAATTGTTTAAACAAAAGTTAAACAGATAACCAGGGTCACAAACACACTTAAAAAATGGCTAATATTCGAGCCAGCCACCCCCTTTTTTGTACGTTTTCGGGGTCAATAAGATTTTATGACATTAACTCGGTTTATAATTTATTCAAAAATCTACTAACCTTTTAAGAACAAGATTTGGTTTCTATTATCTTTTTTAAAATGTATAAATCTCCATTGGAATAATTTCGCCAACCAAGAAGGTCCCGCGTTCAAACCCCAGTTTGCTCAGAGTATTTTTTTATCTCCTGATAAGGACTAATCCGTAAATACGACATGTTATTCTTATATTTACGATTACTTTTGGAACTGACCCACAAGAGGCATATATAATGTTTATTTGTTTATTTTACGTCTATCCTATTCAGTTATAAAATCGGTTTTCATAAGGAGGACTATAAATAAAACTAGATACATAAAAGCACAAAATATAAAATAAGGAGTTTAATCAAATTTTGAAAAGAGCATTTAAGCATTTTTATGTAGAGCCTACAATACACAATAATTTCATGTTAACATATTATTCAAAATATAGTATCTTTAACATGAGAAATGAAATGAATTTAAACAAATCAAATCCAATATAGTGAAACACAAATAAATGTAAAAGAAAACAAGAAAACGAAAGAGAAAAAGAAAGATAAAACGTTACACATTAAAAAATAAAAATCAATCTTGTGAGGTTCGCCGATAGAAACACCAAACACCTTCTTACAAATTATTGAGTTTGTAGCATATTAATTCAAAGGTTTCAGTAAGTGTGTATTATCTTCTAATCTGCTTGGAAGTTATAACTTTATTCAGTGGATTTGTTTACAGTAAGACAAAGAGATTAAAGTCGAAGTAAACCTCACCTTCTCATTCTCGTTCAGAAGTCATACACAGGAGGCAGGTGAAAGCAATGGTATAGCTTTTCCCACAACGAAGAAGTTTTAACTCCTCTGTGCGTATTTTGAAAAGTAGTTGGCGTGAAATTGTACTCCTTGTATTATACTTAGACGTTTAGAAACCACGTCTAGAAAATAAGTCATTGAAAAACATTTAGTTGAACAGTGAATCTACTTAAATCATGTCACCTGTTTTGTAAAACAAATTATATTGATTATGCTCAATATGAACGTAGACATGGATGAAACACGAGTTTTTACGGATAAACATAAATTTAAATTATTTTTACACTTATGTCGTCACGTTGACTTTTTTTTTATATAAGTACATTTTCAAATATCACGTTTGGCGTTAAAATTGTATTTTCCAACCACGTAACAAATTAATAATTACATTTGTAAAACCTTAGTATCTTTAAAATAACAAAGGAAGACCCTTCCAAGCAACATTGTTGCATCGCAATTTCAAGCTTTTTCCTCGCAGTATAATTACAAATCCTTCAGTGTTCTTTCCCTCGATGAATGGCGCCACGTTTTAGTTTAATATGTTCTGAATTCAAAACTGCGACTTAATTAAATCGTGTACGTTGTTTCCGATGCGATGTCGAGGTGGAAGTGATGACTCGAGGCGAGGAGAGGCGCGCCTCGTTCCCTTGCGACGAAGCTGAGTGCCACACGGAATACTAAGCGACCTTACACAGATCAAGAGAAGGCGCTTACAAGAACAACTTGCGTCTGTTTTGTTGTGCGAATGAAATGATTCGTGTATGCCAAACTCGTTAACATTAAAACCAATCGCTTTATTATTATATTTTATTAACAAATTTACATTTTTAAATTATGGGAAGTACAGTCTAGTGTAATGATCCTGAAATTCTGGCTGAACGGGTTTTACAAGATTATTTAAATAAACATTCTAAGTCTGGTGTTGCGGAATGTAGTAGATTTTGTAATGTGTTGTAAAGTGCAATATTAACGTTTTTATCTGATAAAAATAGGTAGCTAACAGGTAAGAACGGAATGATTTAATTGAGAAAGCTTCGCTTCAAACGGGCCCACAGGAAATCATGACTGAAGTTCTTATTGAGATTTTTCTCAACCAAGATTTGAACACTGGGATTCACTTCTTCAGAATAAGGCCTTGGAAATTCCATTCCCCTCATCATCCTCACGCTCCAGGTATATGGTGAGCCGCCTGAAAGGGACAAGGGTATGTTTCTTACGGAAAACAAGTAATAATAGATTCTGGGACCGGCACCTCCACCAAGATCTGAATGTTTCTATTTGTAAACCAAATACGCTACAGTTTATAGCCTACCGCTCCGTATCTAGTGAGTCGCCTGAAGAGGGAGGGACAAGATAATATACTCCTGGGTATGTAATAGATTCTGGGACCGGCACCTCCACCAAGATCTGAATGTTTCTATTTGTAAACCAAATACGCTAACAGTTTATAGCCTACCGCTCCGCATTGATACCTATTATTACCAGAATATTAAATAAGTTTATTTTAAATGTTTATAGGGCACTTAACCACGATATACCTATACCAACAAAAGCTTTTATTTTCAGTATAGAATACATAACACACAATAAAAACTTGTAAAAATACAGCCAAATCTTACACACTCAAAAGAAATGAGATCTAAAAAACGGTCCAAGGTCATCTACCCTTCCACATTTGAGCATTCTTAATTCATAAACGTACAGTGACCCTTAACAACATCCTTGAAAAGCTTGACTAAATAGAATTTGCAAATATTAATTTAAACGTAATAGTTCATCTAAATTCTTTTTTTCTAATTAATTTAAACGTAATGGTCATACAAATTCTACTTTGCGAAGTTTTTCAAGGATGTTGTTACGGTACACTGTGCGTTTATGAATTAAGAATGCGCAAATGTGGAAGGGTATAGATGAGCTTGGCCCATTTTTTAGATCTCATTTCTTTCAAATGTGTAAGGTTTGGCTGTATATTTACAAGTTTTTGTTGTGTGGGATCTCATTACTTTTTCAAGTTTCATTGCAAAATTATTTGTTAAAATATAATCATTTTATTAAAATAGATTAATTTCTATGGTATTACCAATTAAAAATAGAATGTTAAATATCTAGTGGTTCAAAGACTTGCTTTTTGTAAACAATGTAGGCGATCATTGTCAAGTAACTATAGTTACTTGTTGATTATATTCTTGAAAAATGCTTATATTAAAACCTTTTTTGGAAGCCTTCCAGCAAAATTTTTCAACTTTTTCTTTCAAAAGGCACTCTATCACTATAACCTTATTGTCCATGTAAAATATGAACGTTGTAGCCCCCCCCCCTTCCCCCCTCCGTTTGGTCAGAATCGCTGACCGATTGAAACTGACGAATTTGACCGTAGTAGTAGCAGTAGCTAACATCCTTAAAGTGATTTTGAGCATGTTTGAAGCCATTTTTTCACTAATAAGGAATGCTCTTATCCCAACCAAATTTGGCATGTGTTGTCAGGTACCTAAATCCCCTCGATTTTGATAGTTTTCAAGTTCACATCACGTTTCATGACGGCTGGGTGACACCTCGAAATCACCCCAACTCTGCTGCTTGCTGTATAAGGTACCTGAGTGTGTAGCGCACCACGGCTTGGCTGCGGCGCCCTAACGGGCACCTAGAAAAATATTTAGAATAGTCTTGTTTTATAAACCACCCAGTTATTATTATAAGCCTATTCATAAACTCTTTTCATAGTCGTGTTAATGGATATCTCCAAGCTTTCCTACATTTTCCTTTGCCATCATTGAATAACACAACAAAATATAGGATGTAGTATGAACTATGAATCTCTCAAAACATTACCCTCTAACAACATAACCCTTTGAAAATAATACTACTGGCTAAGACCGCGGGATCGATATGACCTCGCCGCCCGCCCCTTCGTCTTTCTCCCGCGCACACGTCAAGGTACAATACCACGTATTCGAGTCGATTTGGACTCGTCCGTTTTGGCCACTTGATAATAATTAAAGTCAACCCATGAAAATGTTGTCTTTAAAGATACTCTGAAAGTCACAGCAACATAGTCGTTTGTCCTTTAGAGCTTAACATACATGCGAAAAACACAGAAATGTTTAAAAGCGCGATGTCATGACATATATTTCCTCGATTGCACCCCAAAAAGAAACAGGTCTAAGTTAAGAAATTTCCAGATGTTTCCTGCAGTTTTCAAGAATATCGGATTAACAGTTTGTTTGGTATAGAGAGCGAATAATCCGACACAAATATTTTTTTAAATAGAAATAGATTGTATATGTACGATTTTCATTTAAAAAATAGTGTTTCAAATTGTTCACTCAAATGTGACAAAACTAAGAGATTTTGGAACTATTTTCAAGTTTTAATTTAATTGGGAATAGCCGTCTATCTGTTAGACTCATATCAAACACAACTTCTTCAAATTTCAAACAAACAAACAAAGCACAGAACACCCGAGCTATTTTTCTTAGGAAAATCAGATTACAGTTTTCGCTTCGTAACTACGTTAGCTACACTCATTCCGAAACACGGAATAAATTCCTATTTAAATAAGCGTGTGAGCCAATTCCCGTTTAAATCTTCGACTAACTACAAATCCAAAAACCAACTATTTGGATATTATTTTCGGCTAATAATTATAATTGATAACCCACGACCATGGGCGTGAGTGTACATTCTTGTTCGTCAATATAAATGCAAAATGTTAATATGTATTACATGGAAACGTACTCGCTAAATTCTACATGACTAACGGCCGGCTCTCAACTTATTATTCTTTTCCATCGGAACGTCAGACCGGCGCCTCCACCAAAATTCAATTATGTTTTCTTTGAGCGAAACAGACATAGATTATTAATACTTTTTTTTCGATCTACTTCTGTCGAATATTTAATATATACAAATGTATTAACGTTTGTAACAATTGGAATTCATGATAAAATAATAACTTCGTGTCCCAGTATTTATTTTTAAAATGTAAACGATCTTAAAACTCGAATCATTCTCTTAAAGTAAAATAACGAGTTACGTTGCTCCATTGTGTAAATCACTTACGCCGAGAGTGCGTCTCTCTACGCGGCTGTTTAGCCGAGATAAAACGATCGGAAGCACAGATAAAGAATGAAATATTTCAGGTCAAGTTTGTTGAACGAGAGATTATCTGTCCGATAGCGTCAACCAATCAGCTATCAGCTATTCCCACTTGTTGCTTAAGGCTGTATCGGGCCAGTTGGCTCTTTGTCCAATCGTCTGTTCATTCGCTGTTTGAGTGATTTCTTTTTCAGATAGTATATTATGAATCTAGGGGTAAACTCTTGACTTTACACCACGAGAATTTCAACAACGAAATATCATTTTAGACACGGGTGGTTGATTTTACTACAATTATTTTAAAGCGTATTTTACCGATGTTCCAAGTTATGAAACGTTGTTCATAAAATGAACATTTGTAACAAGTGTAAAGAATATCACACTTTCTTCAACTGTTCCGGGGTTTTTCTCACTAACCTCTAAATACTGGCGTGGGCAGAGCATGCTATACTGTAACCTTGAAGCCGACATGGACCTAAAACAAAGGGCCTAAACCACTGAGCAATTCGGACGGCCATGTTTGAAGTCCTTACCAATCCAGACTAATCTCGACAATAAACCTCCCGACTTCACTTCTCAACATCTGGCAGGTATGTATCCTTCATCCTGCACGTAAGTAGATCCAGATCAGTGGTTGTCTTTGGTTTTTACATAAAAATCTTCCCAACATAGGACAAACGCGTGGAGGGATGTGACCCCTTAAGCATTGAAAGGATAATCATAAGCCGACAATTTATAATTTCTGTGATTTAGACCTTACTGCACGCCACTGGCAGAATACGATGTAACTCCATCTATATCAGTAATCGGTAACTTTCCATAGAATGTGTTTGTGTATCTAGTTAGAGGGAGGGGGGAGGGGGGCATTCATTGCGAATAAAGAGCCAACTTTGTTAATTTAACCAAAGAAAAGTTTAAACGCGAACTCGCGGAGCAACCAACCAACCAACTGAACGTATTTCTCAAACGCGACCTGAAGTCTTTGTGTTTCGAGCGATCTGTTGGCTGGGGCGAAGCAAAGCGATGGGAATTACAGCACACTGAGCACAAGTATCTGGCAAGGGACAGGGCTTCAAAGATATCCCCCGCTCTGCCTCCGGAACCCACGTCGGCGTAGCACAAGTATCACGTGATTAGAGGTCTAATCAGGGGCTGCTCGAGATCGTGAAGATGCGTGCAGCACTCAGAGTACACACGTTGGTGATTGATGAGTAAGTTATATGACTAACAGGTGGGGCGCACACTACTCGTGGATGAAGATTGAAGACTGTTGGTCCCTGTGCTATTTCGTCATATGGGTGTGACGGTGAAGGACTAATTGCTCCACATATGTTGTTGTCTTTTATCTAACTGTTTTATCCTTGTATTTACAGTATCAATGTGTGAACGATAAGCAAACGCCCATGCTATATCAACTCACGTGCTTTGGAAACAGTCTCCACCAATCAATGGTTTAAAAAATTCTTGGCTTGAGTATTTTCTATCTCCCGTTTAGCTGGACCCCCCCCCCCCCATATATTGCCACGGCGAAACAAGAGTGTCATGATTTCCCTCGTGTGGGTACATGGGAAGATTAGGGAGTTTCAATGCGTATTTACATTCCAAATACTGTAAACGTTTGTTTTCTTATGCCAACATACACATAGGAAGAGAATATAAAATAAAACCTATGGGATCATATTGCATAATATGCTCTCATGGGTTTGATAGATAACTAGGAATTAATTCATGACATTAATTCACTTTGTATAACCAGGCGCGGTTCTAGCCCCTAAAAATGAAAAATAAAATCTGGAGCAACCTTTGGGGGGATCACCCCAAAATAGCCCCGCAGGTTATTTTTTTAAAATTTGTGATTTTTAGCATGTTTATTTTCGACTACGAAAATTCTGGATATTTCTAAGGCGTATTTATAACACAATAATTCTATTCAATGATTTTTTTTTAAATTTGCGTTTGCGATCACAAAAACAACAAAAATGGGAAAATGGGGCTTAAGTTAAGAAATTATTTAAACGTGCAAGTTGAAAAATATGTATTTCATGAGCTTATATTTTGCATTATCGGGACCTCGTGTAATACAAGGATGGTCTGATGAAATTATTTAATGAAGAAGGCAGTAGATTTTGTTCATATCAAAATCACAAACCATCTCAAAACAGAAATTCAGAAAAAAATATCAGAGAATTCAGGGGCGACCTGGGCTTAGTCGGGCAGAAATAGAATAGAACCGCGCCTGTGTGTAACAACTCTCAAGAACTGATTTTAAGAGGAGGAAAATTTCCAACTGATAATGCACCTCGAAGATATACATCATAACTTCGCTACAAAGTACATGTTATACTGTAAGTTTGAGTGAGTTTTCAACTTCAAGAGAGATATTTGATAAGCCATTCTGCTATCTTCGTGGTGCAACAGAGCTGGGTGAATATTGCTTGTGCTCCGGTGACTGAGGGGGGGGGGGTGCTTGACATTACCCCCCCCCCCTAATATACGAGCACTCCACTCCACCTGTACTAAACATAGGCCACCGGAAGTCCAGGCTAGCGTGCAGGTAGATGGATTTATATCCGTGTTCTCAGTTGGCCTTTATACTTACTTTATTTTGTAAGTTCTTTATTCGTGTCATAAATAATCCTGTATCTTGTTTCAAGATGTCACATTATCGCATATCAGTTCCGTGCAATCAGGGTCTGCCTCATTCACGATCACCAGATAGGAGAGCGGTAGATGGGGCGTGCAAGACAGCAGCACAGTTCAAGAGGGTGCCGCAGTGGGTCTCATCTCATCAACTTTCGACGTACTGCCAAGTGCCAACATATATCAAACAAATAACGACTCAAGCTGTATTAACAGCTTGAGCAGTTAATTTCAATGAAAACACTTTTCTTAAAACGTGCTCTATATTTATTTCACTATAACCAATTTCAATTTCAATTACTCAGGCAGCAACCTAGGTTATATGTAGGTTGACAGAATACATGAAACCCACGAGTGTAGGCTTAGTGCACTCAAAGCACGATGCTGCCGTACTAAAGCGTTACTTGAGTAAACTTGGATTCGAGTCTGCTACGCTGGTTTCATATTGGCAGAGGTTAAGGCTACAATTGTACCACCTCTGGCCGATGATTTGAAAGTCGAAGAAACATGTCTGAAAAGTTTGCTGAATGAAAGTAGACCTTTAAAATAACAGAAAAAAAAATTGTGAATTTTTTGGGAGGGACATAACCTCACTTTTGGAAATTATATTTAGATTTTTGGACAAAAGTGTAATATACAAGACTAGTTCAAAATTAAATTTTGAGATTCGGTTTTCTGGACATAGTTTCTAAACACCTTTAGCTACAACTTGACTATAGCTAAAATAGTTTTCTGAAAATAACAGTGGTGTACGAATTTTATTGTCAACGGTACAAATACGAGTTTTGTACCGTTTGACAAAAAAATTCTTACACCAACTGTTATTTTCAGAAAACTTTTTTAGCTGTAGTCAAGTTGTAGCTAAAGGTGTTTAGAAACTATGTCCAGAAAACCGATTCTCAAATTTAATTTTGAACTAGTCTTGTATATCACACTTTTGTCCAAAAATCTAAATATAACTTCCAAAAGTGAGGTTATGTCCCGCCCAAAAAAAATTCACAATTTTTTTCTGTTATTTTAAAGGCCTTTTTTCATTCAGCAAACTTTTCAGACAAGTTTCTTCGACATCCAAATTATGGGCCAGAGGCGGTACAATAGCCTTAAGTCTCACGCTTATGATTTGAGTGACCGTTTTCTATAATCTTAAAAGAAAACAATTTGGTGTTAAAGCTTCACTTTCAATTAACTGTAGTGCCTTCAGTTTATAAGTTCCCTTCAACGTTGTGTTAATATGATGTAAGTGCCCCATAAGGTTATGCACGCTATACGTGTCTTAGGTGAGGTATGTTAATCTAATAAGCCGCTTTCGTTACCCCACTACCACGAGTTGTGGTGAGCAGGTTGGTAGGAGGGTGTAGGAGGGGTGTTAGGGGGGCGAGGGTGGAGGGACGGAATGTAATAGAATCAATTGAAAGGGAAACTGAGAAGAGTAAAACAGAGAATGACAGAGGAAGCGTTCGGCTCCACGTCAAGGATGATGAATTAAATGTGCTTATAATATAATAGTCGCACAATGTAAGTAGTGTTTCTATGATACTTCTGCATAGCAAAACGTTCTAGCAAAACATCAATCAAACGTGTTTACAGAAGAATGTAATGAATTCTCGAGGAAACGGTTTTACTTTATCACAGAGACTGTTTTTCACGATAAAGTTCCCACACTCGCTCGAAAACTCCGTGTAACTTTCATACTAAACCAGAGATAGAGAACATATTGGAGATTGATCATCTTGTCAGAAAGTTTTACGAAATGATGCGTATTGTTTTCGGCGAGCTCGACTTTTTTAGTAGAGGGTGTCACGGAGAGTGAAGTGGCGTGTGCGTGTGCGTGATCTCTATGCCATGTCGCTACGTGTGAATCACGCGTGAATTATGTCCACTTTCGTACCAACGGAAACCCTTTCTACTCGCTCAATTTTCATTACGCCGAGTTGTGAAAATACCATTGTGTTCTTTACCATTCGCTTCTCGGAATATTTTTCCCTTGGTAGGTTGGTAACGTGTTTTGGATCGAATGTTGGGGAAAAACTTCCCCGGAATTGCTTCCATCTCATTCAGTGAAAACTCAGTCTTTCATCGCTGGAGGGAAATTCGCTTTCATTTACATTTCATACATGCGATGGTTAACTTGATTATACGCACTTCATACATCAATCTGCATCAATCTGCATAGAACTACTTGACTGGTTTACTACCCACCTACATATTATACCCTACGACCTACTCACCTTCTCAGCTTCAACCTTCCTACCTTCCTAATACAGTACCTCCTTCCTAATTAGTTATTACTAAATCCACATAGGTACCTCTATTCTTCCAATATACATGGAAAATACATTAAGCGATTCGTAAGCTATATTTAAATTGAAATTGAAATCATTTCTTATAAAGCATTGCTTCTACACCATCAATGAATACCTTCATCCAGCAGACGTTTAACTTAATCTAGTGCCCGAACATACAAATACCCCACCCATAGCTTTACACTCAACTTTCCTTCATACTCCTGAAACTACTATGTTTTTTCATGAATATAATTTAATATAAATAAACAATTCAATACAAAAATAAGTATTATGTATAGAAATAGAAGGGAAGATATTATGAAATTATGAAATGTATATTTAAATGTATATTTTTATAAAATTGTTAACAATTATGTATTACTCTTTACCATAGGCTAGGCTATTCACTTTCTCTAAAAAGAGTTATACTTGTGCAATGTACCAGTCAAGTTTTTTATTATTTTTATTATTATTATTATTATTATTATTATTATTATTATTATTATTATTATTATTATTATTATTATTATTATTATGCATTTATGACCACATAAATGTATTTCTTGGGAATATCTTGAGTTTGGGTGGGGAAGACCCTTAAGTGTTCGACTGCCAACCTCACTATTCTAGTCGTACATGCTTACATCTCCACACACCGTACCAAGCAACTGCTCAACTTACAGCCAGGCACACCGACATGCCTCTATTTGCATGGCTTTAGAAGTCTCTAGTATTCTCTTGTCAGCAATATAAAAACAACGGGTGCTCTTGCAGGTTTCGAGTGCGAAATTTCTTTGCCATGCTAATGGCCGGCGTTGACGATTCAACGGGCCGTGAACGCAGCGTCGTCGTTCTGACCGTAATATGACGATAGAATGAGGATGACCCACACACCGTATCCACCTTAGGTAACCATGGGGGAAATATATTCATATCATTGAACTATAATTCAATTCAGTTTATTTCAGAACATACAATATTAAGTTTGTACATAATTTTTTGTATGGAACGTACAACATACTCTTTATTTCAAATCACAGCGTTTTCAAAAGAGGTGTAGCCAAAGTGCTAACTTATGGACTATAGGTGCATGGCACTTGAGTAGAGCCATCTGATGTACCAGTCATCTTAGGAGGGGTGTCAGCTATGTGTGGGTGTGGTAAATGGTAGGTGTGCAATAATTAAACCCTTCGTATAGTGAAGACAGTCGCCTCCCGACAAAGCACCATATTATTACAACCCTGGGGCCTCGGCGTGCTATTACTTTACAAGAGGAGCAATACAATCCACAGCGACAAAACAAAGAGTTGCGCAAATAGTCATCTTATTTTAATTTGATATCTTGCAGTAGTGACTGAGAACTGGCGGAGAAACCCACTTCGAATGGGTTCTAATGACGTCAGCGCTATGTGGAGGGGAAGAGTTCCTTTATGAAAAAATAAACACACTTTATATTTTAGTTTACTTTTTCCCATCTATGTGGAAATCAACCACCACAAAACCTTATTGCATAACAAAATTGGATGGCTTCCCAAAAAACTTATATCAAACGTTTTCATGAATAATAAAATGGCAGAAGCAAGAATTGACTGAAAGTGAACTAGTTGCCTTACGATATAGAATATGAAGGAGGGAGGGGAGTTGATTTCGACGCGTCACGCGCGACGGGCGTCTTCGCGTTGTTGATGTAAAGAATGCAATCAAACTGCAGTGGGGATCAATGGCACTTTGAGATAAAGAAACCTGCCAACGAATGCCAATCAAAACCACTGTGTATCTAAAGTTCACATCAATCAAAATGCTTTTACTGGGATTGAGTGTTATCATACTCTACTACCACTACTAAAATACCATATAATATAATATACCACAATTATAATATCATCACACCACATCATCGTAAGAGAGTCAAACTACCCCTTGGTAGGATTTATAAGAAATATTAATTAATGTATCAATATTTGTATTTCAAGCACTCGTTCGTCTTTTGTATTCAGAAAATATGTTTCTAAATTGTTTTAAGATATATTGTTTGATTATCTGTCCAAGCATTAATCCTGTGTCCTTTATATCAAAGCGACTCTACTGGCGCCTGGCGGACTCCAGTCCTGCTCCTGACCACCAGTGAGTTTGTTTCGGACCTTCAAACTGTTGACTAGAATGATTAGTAGTCAATATAAATAATAATACATTATAGAATTGGTATAGAGAAGTTGATTGCGTTGTTCCTTCTTTATAGGCCTGTAATTTCAGAATTAATTGTTGTTGTCTTGTATGTGAAATATTGTTCTTTATGATGCTCAGTTACATGTTAATCAATTGTGATTAATGGGAAAGCGTTAAATTTGTTTAGCACAAATGTAAAATGTAACAAAGTACTAAACAAATTCAGTTCTGGTAAAGTAATTTGCATGCATACCAACCACACACCATGGGAGTTCGTTGCGATAACCATCGGAGCCCAAATGTTAAAACATTTTGTTGTTGATAACAAGACCCGGATTGAAATATGTCGAGTAAATAAATTAATAAAATACATAAATTCGCATTTAGAGTCTACCTACTAAGTCATATAACTGATTTTCAGTGGGGAACATTAAACCAAAGCGACCAAGCCAACCATGTAGGCTCCGAAGCAATCGACGAGTTAGCAATTACCAACCAAAGATCGATATTTTTTAATGGTATGGACTGTGAGAACACTCGCGAATCAACGCCAGAATAAAAAATGCCGATTCAGAACATCTCTGAATTTATTATGTGCCTCATTGCTAGAACGGCTCTAAAGTCACTGTGTACTTATTCCCAAGAACTGATAGAAGTTCTGATGGAAGTCCAAATCAGATGTTAAATAAAAACGATCTGCCAATAGCGGGAATCCTTTAGCGGGAGTAGCCCCGATACACTATATTTTGCATTGCCAGAGAGTATGGCGTCTCGCTCGCAACTGTCCACACACCTCGTAACTGCATGTCCACCTTATTGGGTCAGTGCAATAGAATGTCGAAACCCCCCCCCACGTCTTCTTGGGGGGAGGGTTCCTGCTGACTCCAGTGCAACTATCAGTATGGATTTTCCATTCGACTTTAACGTCTTCCTAGATGCAATTGATAAAGTTTAAACTGCCGCATAGAAAGTTTTTCACAAACAACTCGCAGTGACATCTCGCCTACACACACGATCACAAATCACAATACCATCATATATAAGACCATGCGCAGCACGTTACATGGAATTAACATACACACAATTTATATGCCAACATGCTTTTTAAACAACAAACATAATGTTATAGTTGCAATCATTAAGTTTTTTTGGATGAGCGAAGCGTAGACTTCAATTTCACCGACCCCCTAAAAAATTTAGCCCGGGTGTTTTTTTTTCTGTCTGTTTGTTCGCTTTCTACCGGGCAAACGGCATATGCGATCTTGATGAAAATTGGAGGGGACCTTTGAAATCTCTGAACTTAGACGTGCCACGTTTTGGGGTACAATCGAAGAAATATTTCTCATGAATATCGCACTTTTACGATTTTTTTCGATTTTCAGTGCGATATTTTCCTGACATTTGGTCCGATTTTGATCAAACGGGTGGGGCTACAACGTTCATATTTCACATGGACATTAAGGTAATGGTGATGTATTGCTTTTTGAAAGAAAAAGTTGAAAAAGTTAGCCAGAATCCATAGAATTAAGGTTTTAATATGAGTTTTTTTAGGCTTTTAATAACAATTTGCAAGTTTACAATAAAAACTTGACAACAATCATCCACAATGCGTTCAAAATTTTTTGGATGAGCGAAGCGTAGACTTCAATTTCACCGACCCCCTAAAAAATTTAGCCCGGGTGTTTTTTTTTCTGTCTGTTTGTTCGCTTTCTACCGGGCAAACGGCATATGCGATCTTGATGAAAATTGGAGGGGACCTTTGAAATCTCTGAACTAAGACGTGCCACGTTTTGGGGTACAATCGAAGAAATATTTCTCATGAATATCGCACTTTTACGATTTTTTTCGATTTTCAGTGCGATATTTTCCTGACATTTGGTCTGATTCTGATCAAACGGGTGGGACTATAACGTTCATATTTCACATGGACATTAAGGTAATAGTGATGTATTGCTTTTTGAAAGAAAAAGTTGAAAAAGTTAGCCAGAATCCATAGAATAAAGGTTTTAATATGAGTTTTTTTAGTCTTATAATAACAATTTGCAATTAACAATAAAAACTTGACAACAATCATCCACAATGCGTTCAAAAGGCACTTGATAAGTTAATAGATCCCACGCAAACTAAAAACTCACAAAACAGCTCATCAACGCGTCGGGACTTGAACGTTTTCCTAGTAAATAAATCACACACATTTCTGTATGTCCAGCCATCTTTCGGTCCATCCGTCTGTGTGTGACCCCTCACGACAACAACCGAACATGACGTCTGTGTGTAACCCCTCACGACAACAACCGAACATGACGTCTGTGTGCGACCCCTCACGACAACAACCGAACATGACTCCCGGTTCTCCTGCGTTTGTTTGGTTCACACACATTTCTGTATGCCCAGCCATCTTTCGGTCCATCCGTCTGTGTGCGACCCCTCACGACAACAACCGAACATGACGTCTGCGTGTGACCCCTCACAACAACCGAACATGACTCCCGGTTCTCCTGCGTTTCTTTGGTTGACGTTACCCGTCAATGAGGGTTGATATATATATATATATATATTTTACGAATACCCGGCACCTCCACCAATCTAGAAAGTTACGTATAATTTTACAAAGAATATTCGACGATCTGTTTGGTACTGTTTGTTAGTTTGGATTATTCCGTACTCGTGCTTGCTTAAATATATATATATTAATATTCTTGATTATAAATTATCTACTTGATTGTTATCCAAAGTGATATTTTCAATGTACATTTTGGCAAAATCATTTTTCCGATGTATAGAATTTCAAATATATTTTTGAGATGCTATATTGACAAAAACATTCAACTGCCCCATAAAGTAAACGGGAAGAGAGTAAACTCAAGAAGTAGAAAACACAGGTCCTGGGAAGTGGTTGAAGCTAATGAATTGTACAAAGAAACAGCTATCACGAGTAAGTGGATTTTATTACAAAAACTGTGGAGGCGGCTTAATCATGGAGGTAGGCCAAAAACTGTTTCGTTGTTTTACAAGACCGGGGGTTTTGTTAAATTAGTTTCTTACTAAGAGCGATTCAAAAACTCGTACCATTTGCTTCTAAGAAGTTGTTTAGAAGTTGGCATTTCCCCCTAGGAGTCAGCATGCTAAGTAAGTAACAGGATCCAGTGCACGTTTTAAAACAAAGTATTCAAAATCTTTGTTGGTTTATTCACTTTATTGGAATAGTCTTGTGTTGATCTATAAAATACTTCCTACTCGACATCCCTTCGCGCCCCCCCCCCGTACTGTTTAAATAAAAGCAAAAAGTTAGAGCGGGTATGGTATGCATCTGGTTGTTCTCTCCTACGCCCAGCAGGAAACTGACTCTCTCTTTCACCTTCCCCGGAGGGTCACAGGATCGAGTACCCGAGGAATGATGAATGCTCAATTTGGTTCTGGCACACATGACTTTGGAGCCATACATTACAATGTGAGACGCTCCCCTCTAGTGATGTATAGCTGAGAGGATATAGACGCCAAACAGACAAACACACATTTAGCTGATTTATTTATAGCATAAATGTGATAATTTAATATGAGTTACTAGAAGACATAATCATATTTCAAAGTAAGTTGATCGTTGAACGTTGTCATTTAGATGTTAGTTAAGTCTGTGTCGGTTTCTGGCCAAAGGTTTATGAGAACGATTTGTCAGAAGAGCTCCCGTGATTGTAGGTCGGTTGGTCCTCGCCTTGTCACATATCAAGCCTCCACTTAGTTCCCTAGTGGGGGGTGTTGTCGCAAAAAAGGGCGAGTTACTTCCAGCATCTTAAACTTGATGGGGGTTGAGAGTGGGTGGCTTTTTCTATCCCATTCCCAGAAGGAAACTGACGCAAATGTTTAATGTGTTACACTTTTTGCAATATCTGGCAGGCAAGGGAAGGGAGCAGCTCTCGAAGATCCGCCTGCAATGTTGTTGTTGTGTTGGCTACCCTTCTCCCGCACGTCGTCGTCTCAATGACGTCATCATACCGTGCCTCACACGCCACTGCAGTACGTCTCTGTCTTCATCACGCCCGTCACGTGTCATCTTCATTTACAATTAGTTGGCTTTCAACCGCAAATGCGCCAATGGCAAATGATTCAGACAGGGCGCGCAGAAATATAACATAAATGCACTTTTACAAGATAACGGGCCACTATGATGCTGTATTACACAAGATCCACTTTACCAGGGAGCTACAGTGCTCTGTATTTGTATTAGGGTAAAGTGAGAAAAGCGCACAATTATTCAATCATGCTTCTCCTTTATCCGCTATTTGCTAATTTCCTTCACGAATATTTCAATAATGTGCACGCCAAGTACATTTATTTATTTTAATGTATTTTTCTCGCCACTCGGCGATGTCGACGGGGCATGGAAACCGGTATATACACTCGCGAAAGGGATCTATTTTTCCAAACATCACCTGCTATGCAAACTAAACCTATATCCATTTCCTAAATAAGACACCACTAACCTAGTCTACAAACTGACAATGTACACCAATGTACCAATGTACACCTGACGTCAGAAGTAAATCAAGGGGTCTCGTTGTATCTAAAATACCGGGTGTACCTGTTAGTACTGCCTGGGTGTCTGTGTTGAGGAAAGTTGAAATTTCAAAAGTCTGGCGACATTGTGCACGGTCATTCTATTGCAACCATTTCATATAATATTACTGCATTTAGAATAGCAGAGTAGACTGCACGGGCAGTGTGATGTAGCATATTCAATTATGTAGAGTTGTTCCGAGATCACTTTACTGAATGTCGTCTCTGGTGGTAAATCAGCAGGCTCCAATTTCAAATAGTTAGTGACCTAAGATGCCATGCATCAGCAAGTCTAGTTTTGGAATAGCTCTACATTGCTTCACTTCGTTGTCACCAAATACTTGTGTTACTTGTATAGCTTGTTCTAAATCGTATCCTAGTTGCAGCCGATGTTGCCTAATGGCTTTATTTAATGTGGAGATACTTTTTGAACCCAATTGTTGTGTGTGTTCCTAAGGTGATTATCACTCCCAGTCAACCTACTGCAGGAGGCGCCGTCCGTGCGATATCCCACTCTTTCTCTCTCCTGGATGGCGTCATAGATCAACACCAGATCTTCACTGATAAATCACTCATAGTAAAACTGAGACGTTCGACTTGGAATAAAAAATAGGATACTTATGCGAAGTAAAATCAATCGCGGCCTGAAATAAACTGTGCGAGAGATGTAAACAAACAGGGGTGTGTATAAACTAGGAAAACGCTAAAGTCCCGCCGCGTTGATGGATGAGCTTTTTAAAGTTTTTAGTTTGCGTGGGAAATCTTTACTTTTGCAAGTGCTTTGTTTTGCTGCCTACGCATTGTAGGTGATTGTTGTCAAGTTTCTATTGTTTTCTCTATCAATTGGTATTATTTACCGTAAACAACTTGCATTAAAAGCTTTATTTCTTTGGATTCTGGCGAACTTTTTAACTTTTTCTTTCAAAAGGTACTTCATCACCATAACCTTAATGTCCATGTATAATATGAACGTTGGCCCTACCCGTTTGGTCAGAATTAGCCCAAATGGCACGAAAATATCGCATAAAATCAAAAAACTTATATTAAATGCTTTATTTCTATAGATTCTGGCTAACTTTTTCAATTTTTTCTTTCAGAAAGCAATACATCCCTATTACTTTAATGCCCATGTGAAATATGAACGTTGTAGCCCCACCCGTTTGGTCAGAATCGGCCCAAATGTCACGAAAATATCGCACTAAAAATCGAAAAAAATCGTAAAAGTACGATATTTATGAGAAATATTTCTTTGATTGTACCCAAAAACGTAGCAAGTCTAAGTTCAGAGATTTCGAAGGTCCTGTCAAATTTTCATCAAGATCGCATATGCCGTTTGCCCGGTAGAGAGCGAACAAACAGACAGAAAAAAACAAAAACAAAAAACAAACAAACAAACAAAAACAAACAAACAAAAAAACACCTGAGCAAAATTTTTTTGGGGGTCGGTGAAATTGAAGTCTTCGCTTCGCTCATCCAATAAATCAAACCTGACACATTTGGGGAAAAAAGTCAAACCTTGGCTAATTTTCGGTCTATAAATCTAATTTTACACAAATTTTGTAAAAATTTCCGATAAGATATAACATTGTAACGTTCTTATGCTTTGTCCTTAGAAGATTCTGGTAACAATAAAAGTCATATAATAAAGCACTCGCTTATACTTTCTTGTACATTCAACAGCTTGATTTTATTAATTTGGGTGTTAGTAGTCACTAAATGTCAATAGTCAAGAAGGGATAATGTTTTTGCTGTTATTGACTTTAGTTTATAGTTATAAAACAAATTTAAATCCTTTTTAAAAAAATCACAAAATAAGAAAACAAGATCAGCCTCCTAAATGTGTAATCAAATGGATTAATAAAATCATAATTATTGTTGAAAAATTAATATTCAATACATTTTAAACATTTTGATAACAAGTTGGGACTTTTTCATTATTTCCCGCCTATCTAATGTAATCATTATCGTTTACGCAAAATAAACAGAAACTGTCTTTATTTCTAAAATTGCAATGGTAATTCTACAATTTTCAGTGAATACACGGGTTACTGATTTAATATAATATATAACAATCATCCAGAATTGGATGTTCTGTGATATTTGTCTTACTCATTACTTTTATTCTTTATGGGTTCAAATTTTGTTAAATATTACCTGACCTCCAACAAAAAGTAGAATAGACGTTTGTAAATTCATGTTTGAACAGGCTACAAAACACTTATAAAAGTTTATCAATATTAAACATAGACCTAGATCTTCATTTCAATACTCTTGCAACATTTAAATTTGTTTTACAACACACTATTTTTGACAACTAATCACACACACTCACGCACGTACCTACACACACACATACACGTCACACATATACCTACTCACACACAACACACATTCACATAATCAACACAATCACAAAATAGTAGTGTATGGCTCTGAATATCAAGTGATGGATGTTTCCATGTTCCAAATTTATGTTTATTTTATAGTAAGTTCTTAGATTGTTAATTGATAATTTCATATATTATATTTGCACTAGTGAAATTAATCCCAATTATTTTCTGTTGCAAATAAAGACTTAAAGAAAAAAATTACGGAGGATAATAATTAAAATTTAACAAGGGGAAACATTATTAAACTGTGTACTAATTTTATATAAACTATACTTGAGCAAGTGTTTGGTTACTGGCGCCATTGTGATATCAGATATTTGGCTAACATCTACATTGTTAAATAAATTGAGCAATGAGCTACATCCTTCGTTTAATTATGTTCCTTTTGTATGTTGACAACATATTTTTGGTTTTAAATTTGTAGAAGCATGTATTTAATATAATAATATAAAAATAATGTAACAATAAAAAAATCTTGCTTTATATTCGATCTCAGTTTTTCGTTGATTAAAACATGATCATATTCAATTCAGATCAAATACTAGACGAGGTTTTAAGTCAGTAATTTAAGGGGGATCGAATTCTCTCTCTAAAGAAGAAAAGTTTGGGCGATAAATTCAAAATTATTCTTTCAGTTCGGCAGAAGCGATCATTATTCTGATCGCTTACATTTCGCTCAAGTTTCTTCCGCCTCAGGTGAATCTAACACGGAAACTTTCACTGGGATTGACTCTAAGCGACCGTCTTTGATTCCTCCCCCCCCCCCACATCGACCTCGCCCCTTTCAGCAGGGAGATCGAGACTGACTATAAAGAGGGCATTCGACCCCCGGGGTCACCAGCGCCACCAGCCTTGCCTGGATGAGACAGACGTACGTGGGCCGCGTCGCACTAGGTGCTGACTGGGCCGTCACCTATAGGTAACACAATCACCAGCGCCACCAGCCTTGCCTGGATGAGACAGACGTACGTGGGCCGCGTCGCACTAGGTGCTGACTGGGCCGTCACCTATAGGTAACACAATCACCCGCGCCACCAGCCTTGCCTGGATGAGGGACAGACTTACGTGGGCCGCGTCGCAACTAGGTGCTGACGGAGGGCCTGTGTCACTTATAGGTACACAATCACCAGCGCCACCAGCCTCGCCTGGATGAGACAGAACGTTACGTGGGCCGCGTCGCACTAGGCGACGGGCCGTCCACCTATAGGTAACACAACACCAGCGCCACCAGCCTCGGCCTGGATGAGGACGGAGTACGTGGGCGCGTTCGCACTAGGTTGCTGACTGCGGCCGTCACCATAGTGTTAACACAACACCAGCGCCACCAGCCTTGCCTGATGAGACAGACGTACGTGGCCGCGTTCGCACTAGGATGGTGCTGACTGGGGGTCACCTATGTAGGTAAAAAAAAAAAACCCCCCAAACAATCACCAGCGCCAAGCCTCGCCTGGATGATGACAGACGTACGTGGGCCGCGTCGCACTAGGTGGCTGACTGGGCCTTCACATAGGTAACACAAATCACCAGCGCGCTCACCAGCCTTGCCTGGGGCATGAGCAGACGTAAGCTGGGCCGCGTCGCACTAGGTGCTGACTGGGCCGGCACCTATAGTAACACAATCACCAGCCGCTAACCAGCTTGCCTGGGTGAGAAGGACGTTCGTGGGCCGCGTCGCACTAAGGTGCTGACTGGGCCCCGTTCACCTATAGGAACACAAGCACCAGCCAGGCACCAGCCAGTGGCTTCTGCGGTGTGAGACAGACTGTACTGTGGGACCACGCGTCGCATTAGGTTCGCTGACTGGGCCGTTCACATGTAGTTAACACAATCACCAGCGCCCACAGCCTTGCCTGGATGAGACAGGGAACGGTACGTGGGCGCGTCGCACTAGGTGATGAGACTGAGGCAAGTACACTCTATAGGGAGTAACACATCACCAGCGCCACCAGCACTTGCTGGATGGAGACAGACCGGACGTTTGTTCCCCCCCTGCGTCGCACTAGGTGCTGACTGGACCGTCACCTGTAAGCTAACACAATCCCCAGCGCCACCAGCCTTGCCTGGATGAGACAGACGTACGTGGGCCGCGTCGCACTAGGTGGCTCGACGTGGGCCTCACCTAAGGTAAGCACAATCACAGCGCCAACAGCTTGCCTGGGTGAGACAGACGACGTGGGCGCGTGCGCACTAGGTGCTGACTGGGCCCGACACCTATAGGTTAAACACAATCACCCCAGCGGCCAACACCAGACCTATGCCTGGATGAGACAGGACAGTACGTGGCCGGGCACCGCGTTCGCACTAGGTGCTGATGGGCCGTCACATATAGGTAACACAATCACCAGCGCCACCAGCCTCGCTGGATGAGACAGACGACGAGCGGCCGCGTATCGAACTAACGGTTGCCTGCACTGGCCGTCCAACCTATAGGTAACACAATCACCAGCGCACGCCAGCTGTGACCTGGATGAAGACAAGGGCAGGTAGACCGTGGGCGCGTCGCACAGGTGCTGAGCTGGGCCGTCACTAATAGGTCAACACAATCACGACCTAGCAGCCCACCAGCCTTGCACTATGGATCACGAGAACAGACGTTACGTGGGCCACGCGCGTACACATACTAGGTGCGGACTGGGCCGTCACTACTAGGTAACACAATCACCGCGCCACTCAGCCTCGCGCCTGGATTGAGACAGACGTACGTGGGCCGCGTCGCAACTAACGTGACTGACTGGGGCACGGTCACACTATAGTGAACACAATCACCAGCGCCGCACAGCCTTGCTGGATGAGAACAGAGTACGTGATGGCCGCGTCGCACTAGGTGCTGATTGGGCCCGTGACCTATAGGTAACACAATCACCAGCGCCACCAGCCTCGGCCTGGAATGAGACAGAAGTAAGGGGCCGCGTAGTCACTAGGTGCTGACTGGCCCGTAACATATAGGTAACACAATCGACCAGCGTCCACCCTCCTTGCCCGAGGTGAGATAGACGTACGTGAGGCCGCGTCCGCACTAGGTGCTGACTAGGTGCAAACGACGCGTCCCAGCGACGCCTTAATTACGGTAGACACAATCACCAGCGCCACACCGACCTGCTCTGGAGATGATGGACCAGACGTACCGTTTGGGGCACACGCGTCGCAACTAGGTGCTGACTGGCCGTCCACCTATATAAGGATCATAAGACGGACACTCAGCACCGCAGCGACCGAGACGCAACACAGGCAAAACATTCGCCAGCACATCGGGCCAGCGAAATAGGGTTACACGCACTGGTACTGAGAAATCCAGACGTACGTGGGCCGCGTCAGTCACACTAAGGTGCGCTGACTGGGCCCGTCCCACCTATACCCGAGGACCCAACGCACAATCACCAGCGCACCAGCCACACACTTGCACCCTGATGGAGATCAGCACGTACGTGGGGCCGCGTGACGGCCACTAGGTGAATGAGGCTGGGCACCCGTCACCTATAGGGGCAACACCAGATCACACAAGTCGCACCAGACACTGCTGGGATGAGCAGGACGTACGTGGGCCGACGTCGCAACTAGGTACTGACTGGGCAGTCACCTCACGGTAACACACATCAAGCAGACGCGGCCCACCAGCCTCGCCTGGATGAGACAGCGCTACCGACGTGCGAGGACCACGCGTCGCACTAAAGTGGTTGCTGGACTGGGCCGCACCTTATAGGTAACACAATCACCAGCCGCCGCCACGAGCTTGCCTGGATGAGGACAGACGTTACGAGGGCCGCGTCGCACTAGGTGGCTGACTGGGCCGTCACCTATAGGTAACACCAATGTCACCAGCGCCAACAGCTTGCCTGGATGAGACAGGAACGTACGCTGGGCCGCGTCGACACTAGAGTGCGGACTGGGCACCCGAACCTATAGGTAAAACAATCACCAGCAAGCCAACCAGCCCTTGCCTGGATGAGACAGGGACGTACGTAGGGCGCGTCGCACACTGCAGGTGCTGACTGGGCCGTCACTCTTAAGGTAACCAATAGGTATGTATCTTTCTTACAAAATCAAACTTTATAAGATATAAAATGATTCAAATAAATTTACAGTTACGTACACAAACAGCATTTTCTTTTACATCACATGTAAAAGTCGTATACTGTTCTTATTTTATGAATGTACTGTGTGGCACACAGGGTATAATAATATACAAACTGTTAAATTAAAATAGTTTGAAAAATGAACACTTAATGTCCTAATTTTTTTAACATTATTTACATTATGTAATTTGACATCTATATTGTTTTGCGAAGTCTAAAACAATACAAAAATTGGTTTCTGAGTGCAAAATTTGTTTCTAATGTCTAAATATAGATTTTTGGCATCCCTCGTTCTATATTCTTACACACATAGCACAACGTATAAATTGTCACGGCCGAAGTAAAACATCAAATGCTGCTGTTGGGTGCCAAATCTTTACTAATTTAAACTATGAAGACCACCAATACATTCAAAGCGATTCTCTGTTTCTACTGTTGATGTTGTGCATAGCAAGTGTTGTTGTTGTTGTTCACATAGCACGATCCATATTATGTTTCAATTTATTTTGCTACGTATTGTTGTGCTATTTTTGTGTTTGCCACATGTTTCACACAGTAAGAACGAATTTTCGATAGGCTACCCGGCACCTCCACCAAAAACCAATTTTATACTCGAATCTTAACTTTCTTAGTCGCGCACTATACCAAATACTCGACTCTACTCGAAATTTCGGGCACTGCACAAATCTAGTTAAACGTAAGAATACATACCCCGATTTTACACACTTTTAGGCCTATTTTGTTTCCAACTGGTTTGATAATTAATTATTTATTTAACATTTAGGTACTCTTATTAAGGTAAAATACGTGTGCAATACGCTATCTGTGTTCATAGGTAATACTGTTAGCTGGCAAAACACCGGTCGAATTACATTGTAAATACATTAGTTACAGCTCTACGTCATGGCGAACAATTAAACAACAATTACTACGATTTACTGTAGGGGGCGACGTTAGATTTTACCGTGGACGTGTTGGATTAACTTTTAGTTATGTGGGTTAAAGGTAATTCCCCGAGCTGCGCAAGGTTGCTGTTGTAATCCACTCAGTCTGATCAAATAACTGTTAGGCCCTTTGCTTTCCAAAATAGTTCATTCGCTGGAAGTGGGTGTTGGTGAGGGGTGGGGGGAGTGCCCTGCAGAGGATTGGAATATACATTTATTTTTCGAATTACAATCGTGCTGTGCTATTGAAATGTTATTTTTAAGAATCTATTAAAACTGGCTTAGATTCTAGGAAATGAACAAAATAAAACAATTTAAATTAATTTAAATTAAAGTCGTGGCCATGGAAACTATAACCAGCATTTGAAATTTGAGACAGCAATTCAAACTGTAGGGTGGTTTCTATGTTCGCGCCTATTTAATATGCTATTTGATCTCCTAGACTGCCTATGTCATGGTCATTGCTTTACTCATTTCTGTAAACTTTTAAATAGTTGCTTTAGCTGAAGGTGCTATAGCTGTTGCTCTTATGATAACTCTCGTCGGTAAGTAAATGGTTATTTAAGAGAGAATGTGCAAAACAGATTTTGTGTTATTTAGTGACTTTAACCTTACTATCTTCTGATTTGACTGAGGAAATTAGTCAAACTACCGGTAGCGGGTAAACGAAAACAAAAACCTTTCGAATGAGTCACGCGGTTGCGTTTGAGAAACCTCTGAAGGTGATGAATGGACAATGTGTTATATTCACACATCATTCTCTTGTCGAGTATAAGAGGTGCATTTATTAAAACCATTTAGTGGATACAACTCTTTGGTAAATACATTTTAAACAACGTTCCGGAAATTTTGAATTATTAACGTCATCAGGTTATTTAACAAACAAAATATATCACCAAAAACGTATCAACACAAACAAAGATCAAGTCTTAACAGTAAAACGTACCATTTGAAGTTGAAAAAATCAAAGTGATATAAAACTTTTTCATATTTACTAAATGAATCCGCATTTAAGTGAAATAAGTCTAGTATAGGTTGGCCTTTGCAAGTGTATAATACATTTTAATACATAAATTAACGTATGTCTAAATATCATGAGCAAGTTGTCACGTCACTAAATTAAAGAGGGGACAAAATTTTTTCGAAGAATAAAAAACGTAAAATGGTCCCGAGTTTAATTTCTCTCCTTTCCGAAAGTGAATTCTAGTCACTTTCAAGAACAAATCCCGACGAAACCTCGACTACAAAGGCTAGGGATCAGGATCAGATAACTTATCGTCGAGTGTGTAATGTGCTCATGTGTCTGCCTCGTTCTCTTCGTACGGAGACACAAAGCTAATATTGAGTGAATTCGTAGTCGTTGATGTCAGCTGAGAAGTAAGAAAACATTCTCCATTTCCAAAGCTTAACGCTGATGTTATAGTTGAGCTGCGTAAGTAAGAAAACATTCTCCATTTCCAAAGCTTAACACTGATGTTATAGTTGAGCTGCGTAGGAAGAAAACATTCTCCATTTTGTTCCCCTCACTTCTGACTTCCCTACTTCCTATCGTCAGCCTCTCGCAGCCTCTTGCTCTCGAACCACCAAGCTTCACAGGTTGAACGGTCTCGCGGTCCGCGGTCTTGCTGCTCGCACAAGGGCTTCAACGGGAACACGCAGGCTCGTCTACTGAGTCCCGTGTCACAGCCGTGGTGATGCTCGTGTGAGTTGAAGAGAGGCGATTCTAGGGGATGTATTGGTGCTACGAGTTATAAATATAGATTAGTGGAGCATCTTGCTGTTATGCTTGGCAGCTTGTCTGTATGTTACATTAC
>JAMZAV010007004.1:0-28746 GCA_024449915.1 Sweltsa coloradensis | reverse complement strand
AAATAAATCGATAGTCCAATTGTTACACTTGTAGTGTAGTTACAACATTTCGCCGATAGATGTCACCCGCGTAATCAATAACTTAATATACATCTATACGTCGATATCTACTATATCTCTGTGATAGGCCTCCGCTGGTTTTAAAGTGTGGGCGTGGATAACACCCTGTCTGAGACCGGTCATCGGCAGACAAAGCACTTGCGTCATACCATTGATTAAAGAAGCCTTCTTTAATCAATGGTCATACTCGTTCGCACGTCAGATACATTTTAAATTAAAAAGTAATTTTTGAAAGTAATTTCACTATTTTTTTCATAAAAAGTAACGTAATTCCATTACTTTCTTGGGCGAGCCTACTCTACACCCTCTGGTGGGTCCGTGTTTCCTTGTTCATTACAAGTGTGACTCCTTGTCCTGCTGGGGGGGCCTAGCAGGTGATGAACCTGTTAGACCCTACTCGTCTTTTCCTTCAACCTCTTCACCTGCAGCCAAGAGCTAGTATAGCACGTGTACCTGTGCTATAGCCAAGAGCTTGCAATTTGTAGTATTGTTTCCTTTCGTTTTCGAATCCCAGTCACAATTAGTAGGGCAGCCTCTCTCGTTGCCACGGGTCTTGGTTCAAATCCAGGGTAAGACATGGTTCTTTTGTCGCCCAAGCACCAGAGTCTAGGAGGGAAGCCCCCTCACTGGTTGTGCTGTGTTGTGACTTTCCACCCTTCCTATCTCTAACCTTTTCTCTAGAATGAATGAAGAGGCACCCTTGCCCAGCAACAGCAGGAGGGGCAGCTTTTCTCTTGTTGCCAAGGGTCCTGGTTCGAATCCAGGGTAAGTCATGGATTTCTTGTCTCCCGAGCACCAGAGTTGGGGGGAAGCCCCCTTACTGTCTGTGCTGACTGTGTGCCCCAGTATGAATGGTGTGTGAAGTAACCTTGCTGATGATGACAACATGCTTGCAGAATTTACTTCTTGCGTGGCCCTACCACAGGTTTGGTTATGTGTTGTGAGTTTTGTTTGTATGTAGTTAGCTGATTTTTAGTGGCCACCATCCGCCTGATGAGTCCCAGAAGAACGAAACGCGTCGTGGATTAAGGTAACAAACAACTTTAAATTAGCTGCAGTTGTCATCAGCAGGTGAAAAGTTTTGTCGCCCCCAGCCCTTCAGGCTGGGTTTTATGTTCTCTATGGTTTCCCAGCCTGTCAACCCTTCTCCAATCATACTAAATAGTTATTTAGTTACATTTTGGCTGAAGTAATGAGTAATGTAATTTCATTACTTTTCAAAAGTAACTTACCCAGGTCTGGATTGATGTTTTAGGTCTAAACAATAGGGAATTTAATTTCACATAATTTTATTATTGCTCTATAATAATGCTGTCATCTTTTTGATTAGGCCCTACCAATAATTTTTATTTTATTATTGTGCATCCCAATCTGACTGACTAATACATAATACAAGCTTTCTCTTTTCAGACTGTTGTACGCTGTGATAAGTTTGATAGTTTGTCTTTGCCATTGCCAGCGGATCAAGTTCACCGACACACACTAGTGGAGCTGCTTAATAACTTTGTTGCAACAGAGACTGTCCACATGAACTGCGAAAATTGCAAACAAACTGAAACCGAAGTACTAAAGACATCGAGTGTAGGCAAGGTAACATGCATACGTACTATTATATGTCTAGTTCTCAAAGTTTTACTTTTGACCTTCATGCTAGATCTAGTCAACTAATAGAGACACTCCGCTTTTTCCTTCTCTTTATTTGCACCACCAGACTTGCACATGTATCATGCCCTATATGCCCACACAGTCTGCAAGTACTGTACTGAACCTTCAAAGTTCTAACACTTCTATTTGGTGCAGGTGCGTCCCCAGCAAATCATGTCCTGTCTTCATTCTGAACTTTGCAGTTTATGAAATTTTTTGGCAAGTCTTATTGACTGTGGTGTACCCCTGCCTTGGTTTGTCCTGTCCTCTTTGTCCTTAGCATTTGTGTTAGTTAGGCCCTACTTAAATTAAATTAGAGCACACTCTTCAGTAAGAAATGATCTTTTCATTACAAATTACAAATACTGTTAATGTATGTATTGTTCTATTCTTCTGTTATTTACTATTAATTTATGTATGATATTGATATATGGTATGCGGGATGCCTATCTGTATCTAGGCCTAATAGTTTTAAAAAATCAAATGGTTTATTATTTTTTATGAACCCTTTCATCAATTAATGACTTAAGTAGTCTAAACAAAATCTTGGCTATGTAAATAGTACTGTAAATAGTAAAATGTAGGATATACTATAGCTTTGTTTGTTTGTCCTGTTTCAATTACACCAGGTACAAGTTTTTCACGAAAACCCGTTTTTCTGTCCTGGTGTAAATGTACCTGTCACAACCCAGAAACGTTTTTTTGTCCTGTTGTAAGTTACCACAACTGCGACTGGAGTAAGAATTTTAGTTTTACACCTGCTTCTTCAGCAGGAGTGGGTGTAAAACAACAAAATATTGCGCCATTTTTAAAGTTTGTAGTGGCTTGGTTGGTGTAGTGAGAAGCTAAGAAAGAAGCTAGAAGTTAAAATGGAAAAAGCCGGGCCGAGCAATATCTTTCCCAATGATTGGATGAGCGTAGCGAGCGAAGCGAAGATTCCATTTCACTACACTGGAGAAAAAAATCCGGAATGTTTTTTTTTTTTTTTTTTTTTTTTTTTTTTTGTATTTTTGTGTGTTTGTTAACACGATTCCGGCTAAACCGATACTCCGATTGCGATGAAATTTTATGGAGGCCTTCGAAATCTCTGAACTTAGAACTGCCACGTTTTTGAGCGCAATCGGGAAAATTTTTCTTATAAAAAACGCAATTTTACGATTTTTTTCGATTTTTAAAAAAATTCTTCGACTTATAACTCTTACATGCTTTATCTGATTTTAATGATTTTTTAACAGAACCTTAATTTTATGAATTAGGATATTCGTGTGAAATTTGAGCGTAATCGAAAAATTATTTCTCATAAAAATCGAAATTTTACGGGTTTTTTCTTTTTTAAAACAATTCTTTGACATATAACACCTACATGCTTTATCCTATTGTAATGATTTTTTTATAGAACCTTAATTTCATGAATTAATATACTCGTGTAGAATTTGAGCGCAATTGAATAACTATTTCTTATGAAAATTGCAATTTTACGATTTTTCTTTTTTTTAAATTACGTAAAAATTACGATTTATTAAAAAATTAAGTTAATTTTTAATTTAATTTAATTTAATTTAATTTAAAAAAATTCTTCGACTAAGTAATGATTTTTTCACAGAACAACAGAAAATCCGCGTAACACAATGCAGCTCAATGCACCAATTACGCTCATCCAACAACGCGGCGGGACTTAAGCGTTTTCCTAGTTATATGAATCTTTACGGTCTTTCTTAAAAGGGACAATGCCAATTAATCAACCGTCAAGCAAAAACCTTAGCCCAGGGCCCCGACATAACCTAAAACTAGGATAGGTCTGCTTGAAAGACGTTTAGCAATATTATGCACAACAATGTACTAGAAACCTATTATCTGGGCCAAAATATTGAAAAATATAGTTAGGCCCAAAGCCTATTAGCCTATCATCGTGTGGTATATAGGCTCTAGGCCTTCGTTGCCTCGTCAAATGTCAAAACTGGGTGCAAATATGTTTGTTTGTCCAACTGGGCGTAACGTGTACTTATTACTCCTATTTCCGGTTTTATGACGTACATCCGGACGATTCCAGGAGTAAATATGTGAACCTAGTACAGGACAAACAAACAAAGCTAGTACCTTCACAAGTTCAAAATTCTTGTACACCAAGTACACTTTGTAAGGTACCCCCACCCTCGATGAGGAGGGTTTCTGCGCATCCCTGCCAGAGCGCTTCGAGAGTGTTAGAGTGGGGGTTGACCTTGAGCGTGGTTGACTTTGAGCTGCTCTCCTAATTAATAGAGGTATCTTGGACACTTGTGTCAGTTCATACTTGCTAAGTAAGGTTAGGATAATAATACCTAAAGGGTGGGAGAACTTGGTAGGTGTTGCCCATACCAGTTGTTTGTAGATAGGGCAATTTGGTTTAACTAATTTTCCACCAGAGCGCAGAACGATCGAGGTTTGGTCACAGTTGTCTAGACGTTGATAAAAAATTCAAACTCAAACATTCATACGATGGTGCGTATTGTTGATGATTTAGTCCTGCACATATTGTAACTGTGACCAAACCTTGATCGTGCGAACCTGGTGGAGAGTCTGGATGGACTTTTTAAATTCAGGACAACTTATTTATAAATCTAGAAACCCTGCATTTAGTTCTACTCTTCATTTTATAACAAGTACATAGTTATAGGCCCTACACAATTGAGCGGCCGCAAGCACAAACCGTCCACTAAGGCGCGTTACCCGGTTTATGCGCGCACCCCCAGCCGTGGTCCCACCGTTCTATTTGAAGTTGTAAAACACTTTGAGTTCACCAATTTGCACACTGATAGCGCCACACTGAACGAATATGTATTACCATGCAGTTGTCTACGCGTGGCTTCTAGCTTTACTGGCCGATGTTGTTGCCGCCGCAACTGCTTGTATCTCAAGATTGATTTTTGTCAGTTAGACCGTTTGGCGTTTATGCACGCGGACCCTCAATTACCCTAAATTCACAAGTAATTTCTAATTTGTTTTGATTAGTGAAGAATTATTTTTAAAACTGGTGTAGGTGCTCAACAGTTTTTTTGCCAGTTTATTTCTAGTTCAATTGGTGGGTACTGGGTAGAGATCGGTTCACATCAAACTTTATACTAGTAAAATATACGTAGTTTAGGCCTACTAAAAATTAATTTAATTTAATATCATAGATATTTGTTTTATAGTTTTCTTGGTGAGTTATTAACTCAAATGATTTCTTTGTAGTTACCTGGGTGCCTGTGTATCCACATAGTACGAACTACGTGGCTGCCGGATGGTCAAGCATCAAAGAGATTAGACTATGTTGAATTCCCAGAAGTGTTATCAATGGACAATTATACCTACGGTCTTGTAAGTAAGGTTTATATTTTATTAACACTAGAAGTAGTTCAGTATTCAATGTAGTGGTCATCATCATTATCCATTGCCATTTCCTGTTTCTGGCAGGGTTAGCTTGGGTTTAGCAACCAAATTTTTCCACTTCTTTCTATCCTCCCACAATTGTATCCTTCCACATCTTCCCAGCTCTCTCCTCTTGCCTCCAAGTCTCCTGCTATGGTATCCTTCCATCTCTTCCTTGGCCTACCCCATCTTTTTCTTCCTTCTTCAATCCTTCTGTCATACATTTTCATGGACATCCTATTAACCCCCATTCGTTTCATATGTCCATAGTCCATACCATCTCAAAGACACAGGCTACAGCTGGTTGTAGGCCTACTCGTCGGCCGTCGCATAGACTGTTGTTGTGTTGTTGAGTGAACCAAGAAGACGCCGCATTCTACCGCGAAAATCTTTGTTGACAAGACTATGAAAATGAGCAAACTGCATGTTTTTGAAAGCTCGGCTCGAATAAATCACGCCTAAAGCCAAGCTCGGCTCGACTCGAATAAATCGAGCCTAAAACCATGCTCGGCTCGGCGCGAGCTCAAAAATGAAGCTTGAAAAAGCTCGAGAAATTGAGTACTTGCACAGCCCTAGAAATAGGTTTTATCCTACACCTACAGTGTTATATATAGTGTCATATAGTGTGTATAGTGTTATAGTACATACCCTTTTTTATTTAGTTCATTAATTAATTGAATTTAATATTGTAACGTTACAGCCCTACCCCTTGTATTTTTATATTTTTGCTGCTTATAAATCTGTCTATGTATTTCATATCATGTGGAACTTTCAATATTTTCAAGGCCTTAAGTCATAATTTTCTAACAAGTGTTCAAGCCAGTGTGAATCTGCATCTAGGCATGCAAAGGCCAACCTTAGGGTTGAAAGTGTGGAATGTGAAGTTGTGGAGCCGAGGCTCATGTTTTTGGTTTCGGGTTTACCGGAGTGGCCTAGAAGTGACGTCACCCCATGCTAAATTCGGAACGTCCTGGAAAAGTGCGTTGGCTTCATCTTTCGAGCAAGGGTTGAGGAATGCGGCAAGCATAAATGGCAACGTCGGTGACAAAATCCAACGGAAACGTGAATTTTGTTGAGTTTGTAGTCGACGAATCGCGAGCCTAGGATGACCCGCGGAAGTTTGAACCAAGAAGACTGACCAATGGCAGTGTCCAGAGAGACACACGTGACCGGATGGCGAGGCCGAGAAGAAACCCCGGACGAGTGCGAGGCAGCAAGGAGCATCCACCTCGATCACAGTGGGTCACGCTTTGGAACCGGACGGTTGAGTCCGAGGGTGCACGTGTAGTGCCAGCGTGGTGACCCACCCTGCGAGAGCCATCATGGTCGTGGAGCCTCCGTCTATTACGGAGTGGCCGACTAGGCTTAGGGAGATGGTCTTATTTTGACTTTATTTTACTATTTGAAACTTATTCGGAAGAATCCGACGCGTTTTTGGTGACCCCTATGTAAAGGGTAACCGCCAACAGTACGTCTAACAATGACGACCCGGCGAGTGCACGGTAAATTCTAAACTACTACAGAGTTGCGGGGAGCATGAGCTCACATCAAGTTTACAGTTCCTGTCTTCGGACTGGCTTTGCGGTGTCGAGATAGGGTGCACGTGTTAGTGCCAATAAAGTACAAGACCACGTGGTTAGTCAATACCACGATGCTAGATCAAGGGCATCTCTCCCTCTACGAGAACATCTGGGGCTGTGGTAAGCGAAACTAAACATTCTGGGCGAGTAGCCGAGAAGGACGCAGTAGGACACAAGGTCCGCGTCCGCCACTGGACGCCTTCCCCGTAGGCTAGGCCTACCTACGCGCCGGAGCGCGTCGCCGTTTGCAGCCACATCATTCCCCCCCCTTTCTTCACTCAAGACCAAGGAACAGGATAGGACTTTGGAGTGGGACAGAGAGGACTTGGATGAGTAGAGCATTGGTATTTTCTTGTATTTTTATTGTATCCCCTGTATCACATGTATGTATTTTGTTGCCTAAATTCGGATCCGATTGCTAACTTCATTTGAAACATAACTTCACTGTTGTAATTTAAATTCATTGTTGAGTCAGTAAAGTCCACTAAAAGCACACAGCTTTTCACTTCGTAGTGCATGTTTGCCCCCTGTTTTCCTCAACTCATAGTGTAGTTTTTGCTAGGACCTTCAGTCCACACCACGCCGCATCACGGGTGGTTGACCCACTTTCAGCAGCAGTGCCCGAGGCCCCAGAACGAGCGTGGAGCGGACCAGCGACGGCGTGGCTCACCACTAGCGTGCCTGGTAAGACGGGTTCCCTACCCCCAGTGGGTAGTGTACTGGACCGTGCTGGGTTGCACTGTCGGTACACTCTGGTTGTTGTTATTGGTTTTTGTGTTGCGTTGTTGTGTTTTCGATTTGCGTTTCGTGTTTTTCGGTTTATGTTAGTCTCATCTCTCCGCGAGCTAAGAATAGGGCAAGTTGGCGAGTCAGGCATAGGGTTAGGAAGGGTGACCTTCACCTACACCACCCCCCGACCTAAAGTGACTCCATTTGGTGAGTCACGAGTGAATCACACTCTGGCGCTGGTCGGGTCTTTCGGGCAAGGTGGTGTCGGTAAAAGGTTGCGACGTGACTTCATAGGCAGGTTAGGCCACGTAGGGCGTAAAGTAGCAGAGCTAGGAGGGGTGAAGTCACAATATCCTTCTTGAATTTGTTACCAAAATCACTGTGTTTTAAACAGGGATTGGAACCTTTATTCATAACGGTTCCGGTTCCGGTTCCTTATGTATAATGGTTTTGTATGAACCGGTTTTTAACGGTTCTGGTTCCGGTTCTTTGAAATAATATTTTGTGCAAAGTCGTGGGAAGTTGTAAATGTACAAATTTTTACTTTTGGACATTTAAGGTTAAAAATTTAAAAAATATCAAATAACCAATTGCATACGTAACAAACCACACGTAACTACTTTCCTCTTACGTTCCAACTTCCAATATTATTTTATGGGGGATCTGATGGCGATCCCAAGTCCCAACGAAAGGGGAAAACAAAAAAAAATCTATCCAATATAATTAAAATGTCATCCTTATTCCTTACCTTGATTTCTGTAGAACACGTTCCTACATTGCACTTAGAACTGTTGCTCCCTATGTCATATTTAAAAAATTGTCTTACAAAAAACTGAATAGACAAGATTTTTTTTTTTAAACTAGACAACGAATTTTAGGCCTAAGCGTTTTCATTTGAAATATCATATCATTCGAAAAGTTGAAATTTTAAATTTGTTGAAAATTAAAGCAGATATTTTGGAACCTTTAAGAAATAAGAACCATGTGTAATATAACGGTTCGGTTGCGGTTCCATAGACCACCTGTACAAACGATTCCGGTTCCGGTTGTACAATGTGAAACGGTTTCAAACGGTTCCGGATTCCGGTTCCGGTTCCAATCCCTGGTTTTAAACTTGAAACTTGTAATATAATATTGTTGTAATATTGGTATTTCAAATATTTACTTAACTGTTAGTTCATTGCTGTATCTGCATCTATGTAAGTACTTAGTAGATTTATTTAGTTGTCCTCATTTGTAAATCAGTTTTTTTACTGAATAGGATAGACGTTTAAATAAACAAATAAAAATAAAAATGTTGTTGTATAGTGTTTATTGGATGAGCGAAGCGAAGATTCCATTTCACCACACTGGAGAAAAAAATCCGGAATGTTTTTTTTCTTTTTTTTCTTTCTTTTTTTTGTATTTTTGTGTGTCTGTTAACACGATTCCGGCTAAACCGATACTCCGATTGCGATGAAATTTTATGGAGGTCTTTGAAATCTCTGAACTTAGAACTGCCACGTTTTTGAGCGCAATCGGGAAATTTTTTCTTATAAAAAACGCAATTTTACGATTTTTTTCGATTTTTAAAAAATTTCTTCGACCTCTAACACCTACATGCTTTATCCGATTGTAATGATTTTTTCACAGAACCTTAATTTTATGAATTAAGATATTCGTGTGAAATTTGAGCGTAATCGAAAAAAATTTTCTCATGAAAATCGAAATTTTACGGGTTTTTTTCTTTTTTAAAACAATTCTTTGACTTATAACACCTACATGCTTTATCCTATTGTAATGATTTTTTCACAGAACCTTAATTTCATGAATTAATGTACTCGTGTTAAATTTGAGCGCAATCGAATAATTATTTCTTATGAAAATTGCAATTTTACGATTTTTTTATTTTTTTAAAAATTACGATGAATTAAAAAAATTAAATTAATTTTTATTTAATTTTATTTAATTTAAAAAAAAATTTCGACTAAGTAATGATTTTTCCACAGAACAACAGAAAATCCACGTAACACATGGCAGCTCAATGCACCAATTACGCTCATCCAACAACGCGGCGGGACTTAAGCGTTTTCCTAGTATAGTGACACTGAATAGGTATATTTCCCTATCCCACACCAGGCCTTTCACACACTGGTAGAAGTATTCTGTACTCTGTACTGTGTCTCTGTGGCCTTCTGTATTCTGATGTTAGGTAATCTCCATTTAATCTTTCCACTTGCCATTACTTCACTTCCTAGATAGCTAAAACTATCCACCACTTTCAGAATTTCTCCTCCAATGTTTATCTGTGATTAATAATTTCCTGTGTCCCCTTCTCCTGGCATTGTTACAACTAGGGCTGTGCAAATTTGTAAAAATGCCTCCCCGGGTACCCGTCGATCTTACGGTCGGGTACCCGAAATTACGAAATTTTAAGATTTTTTTACGATTCCAAAAAAAAATCAATTCAATCAATTATCTACTTTATTTTGACAGGTCATCACTTTTAACACGCACATTCTCATGAACGTGAACATGTCGACGGTCTCGGGCGCCAGAGATGCTCGTTTCTAATGTCCAGCTGTTGAAAATGCACATTCATTAGGAACTGATGTTGCCGGAATGCATGAATATCTCCGCCAGTCACTTATCGTCCGATTACGATGAATAGGGGTGCGCGCGCAGCGTGTTGGTGACGTCACTCACTGGAGCTCGACGGACGAATACGAGCGCGTATTAATGACGAATCACTTACTGCCGTTGCTGTGCGAAGACGAGTGCAAGACTGACCGGCGGCGGCGTTAATTGAGCGGAATTTGAGACGAAAAACGGTCAAACGAGTACCCGACGACTCATTTCATTACCCGGGCTATTATCAACGGGCGGGTACCCGTTCACAGCCCTAGTTACAACCTCATCTCTACCATGTTTGTTTATTTTATTTTCATATCTGCTTCATATGTTCCTATTCCACAAGTCCGTGTATCTCTGGAGTACTACCTCCTCATACTTGGACCATGCCACCAAGTCATTGGCAAACACCACATCTTCCATTGCCTCCATCTTTACCTTGTTGTGGATGTCATCCATCACGATTATGAATAACAATGGTGACAACACACTTCCCTGCCACAGCCCTATTGTTATTTGGAACCACCTTGACAATCCAAATGACATACTTATTGTTATACATAATATTATATATTATATATGTTTTAATTTGTGTGTACCTACCTACCGTAAAGTAATTTTTTGCATATAGTATTGTATTGTAATTTGAAATGCAATATAATGTGTCTTCGGCCAAATAAAATGTTATTTTGTATTCTAATAAATTTATACTACTTAGTGTGTAGGCCAATGTGAATTTAAGTATTATAAATAATATGTACTGTTCTCACTTCGTAATCATAAGTTAAGTTCATATCAAGAAACAGTGGCGTTTCCTGCATAGGGGCAGGTGGGGCTGAGCCCCACCAACAATTTCTAGCACGGCACAAAAGAATAAAATAGTAAAAAACATTTAAAATTGCCTCCATTATTTATTAAGTTAAAATCGTATTCAATTTCCGCGCCAACAATAGAATTAGAGTCAAGAGTAGTTGAAAAATATCGTTACGTAGTAGCACCGACCGCCGCATCCACGTGAAGCGTTCCTAGGGGCTAGCGCTGGCTAGCCCTAGTCGTCCTATGCCTCAGCATGCACGTGTAGCTCCGCCCACACCGAGCGGATCGCGCCGCGTACGGTACCAAGAGGGGCAAATCGGACCTAGCCCCATCCCGTGTAAAACACTGATGGGCAGACAAATTCGGCGCTAATACTTTGCGTAATCGACAGCATGTCAAAAATATCACTAAATGTAGGGATTGGAACGATATTCTTCATCTATCTTACACGTGGACTCAAATGTTGTAACTGATTTAAAGTCAAACTACCGTTATACGTATTGATAAAAAGTTATTTTGAACGACTTTGAACGACGGAGTACTTTTACGACTCTTGAATTCACTATATTTGTGAAGTTAAATTTATTCTCCTAATAATAAATTATTCGTATTTTCTACATTAATGTTTTAGCATTTATCAATAACATTGGTAGGATTCAAATCGAAAGGTTGGTCCTAGCAGTTCTTCGAGAAAAATGTGTGCGCAAAAGACATGAATTAAATCTACTTGCCCCACCTGAATTTGATGCCAGGAAACGCCACTGTCAAGAAATCATACTTGAAGCCAATTGCATGTTATAGTGATACCCAAACACAATGTGAATTGAATATTGAGCCTGTGTATGTATGTATGTATTTATTAGCATCCAAACTGATCAATTTTACAAGGCTAAACCATGTGATTATGTTTCATTTTCCAGAAGGATAGAGGGGAGAACGGCACGCATAAATACTTGTATGAACTCAGGGCAGTCGTGGTTCATAGAGGAGACCTGAATCAGGGGCACTTTGTCACCTATAGACGGTCGAAGTTCAGGTATGTTTAGTAGCAGTCACTAGTCAGACATTTGTACCTAGTTCCCTCCAGATCATATGACCCCAGTATTAATTCTTTCAACCCTTCTTGAATGTGTTAGTGTGTCACGTACTTCTCAAAATAACAATAGACACTTACTAGTGCGACGTCATCCATCATGGCCGCCACATGGCAACGCATAGCAACACCCAGTTTTGACTCCAAACACGGTTTCGTTCCCATTAGAAACCAATGACATTGGGTAATGGGTAGTATTTTCGATTTAGTCTCCCAAAGGTATCTTAAAACTTTTCTCGGTCGCGTATTCTTTCGAAAGGAGTTTGTTTATGATGATTGACACTATTTCAACGAGGGAAAAATCAATTAGCCTACTACTTGAAACCATGAATAATTGAACGTTTTATTTCCATTAAAATATCAGTTAATGTTAAAGGTTATGATTGTATATTTTCTTAAATATGTTTACAGCATAGATTTACTTTATTAAATTATGATGTTTGTGGTTGGGGAAAGGCGAGAGGAGACCAACAGTTACCTTAAATGATGTAGGTAGCTGCTCGAGACGAGGTGCACATATATTTATTTACAATTAACAATTAACACAAATTATAAGTTAGTTTGCAGTGCCGACTTTTAACGTTTTACGTCGTGCTGGAACTTAAAAAGTAGTGCAAATATCACGCTATCGCTACAAAAGTTGAAGCAAGACTGATCATAATATCGTTGAGTTGTGTAAAATCTGGATCCCAGAAGCAGACACAAGATTTTGTATCCAAGCTCAGTCATGAGTAATGGTAAGTATGGGCTGGCACCTCCACCAATAATGTTTGTAAAATGTGGGCCGGCCCCCCTTCACCATCCAAATACCCTGCCTGACCCGATCTTTTGGCTACCCGCACATGGTCGTTTGGTCGAAAAATGCGTGTAATATTTTAGATGTTCGCTACCATCGTTTCATCAAAAATACCCGGTGCACGGCTCAATCATTTCGTCGAATCCTCGTTTGTTCGGAGGATGCTGGAGTTGTAGCTGTTCAGAAAACATTAACCCACAGCGCGGGGGACGAGTCGTTCATTGACACTGTCGCCTTAGGTTCGGAAAGGCTAGGTTTGGTAGGGTTAAGTTGGGTTCTCTGAACAGCTACTGCTCCCGCATCATTCAACCAAACGAGAATTCGATGAAACGATGGCGCCGTAGGCGCCTTGTATTTTTTATGAAACGGCGGTAGCGAACATCTCAAATATTACACGCAAATTTCAATGAAAATAAGATTTGATAAAACAAAGTTTCTACTTTCTACCAAACGACGGCGACCTCCCGCACATCATTAGATATATATTAACTATCAATATTCTTTTCTTCTTGATTTTTCAGTTGGTTGCTAACATCTGATGCTGATGTCCTAGAATGTTCCAAAAGAGAGGTGCTTAGTTCATCAGCATACATGCTTTTCTATGACAGATACTGATAATGAATCACACTTGCTAAGTCATACTAGAAAATATCAGAAATTTCAACGAAAAGCAATGAAAATTAGTACAGCTTGTGATTTATGTGTACCGTACATAAGCCACATGATACATGAGAAAATCTGCTGTTTTTATAAATAAATCTAAATCTTGATTGGGATTTGGCCTTGTCCTATTGTTTACTTTGTGCCAATCTCAAAATGTATGCTATTAAATTAAGGCTGGGCCTATTGTTGCCAACATAGTATTTTTAGAATTTGATTATATTTTTATGTTTTGCTTTTGCTTATATGTACTTGTAAATATAATTTTTAAACAAGTACAATGCATTCTAAAGATGTTGACACACTTGTTTTAATGTTTGATCCTTGATCTGACATCTAAAGTTGAGCAGACGTAACTCTCTAATCTCTAATCTAGGTGCCCGTTAGAGTGCCGCAGCCTAGCCGTGGCGCGCTACACACTCGGGCACCTTATACAGCAAGCAGAGTTGGGTGATTTCGAGGTGTTACCCAGTCGTCATGAAACGTGATGTGAACTTGAAAACTATCAAAATCGAGGGGATTTAGGTACCTGACAACATATGCCAAATTTGGTTGGGGTACGAGGTGAAATGGTGAAAAAATGGCTTGAAACATGCTCAAAATCACTTTTTACTACTGCTACTGCTACTAGTGATGCTTAAATTTCAGAAATTTATAATTTTGAAACTTTCAACATAAATTTCGTGAAATTTAAGGAAATTTATGGAAATTTATGAAATTTATAGTTTTTAGTTCAAATAGGCTTGTTAGGTACATGCAATAATGATAAAACGGTGCAATTATTTTGGCGGTGTTGGTTTAGATGTATTAAGTCCATCTGTATGCCTGGTTGGTGATGGTGTAATAGAAGGCCCAGGGCTAGGCCTAGTGCGAGTAGGCGTCCTAGGCCTACCAGGCCCAGGACTAGGCCTACCAGGCCCAGGACTAGGCCTACGACTAGCCCTAGGCTTACTTTCAAACAACTGTTTAGCTCCATGTCCATACTTAAACTTGTCCCTCAAATTGTTTGGAGTTCGTTTGCACTCAGTTGTATGTTCTGTCATACGGGTAGCATTTTTGCGAAACTTTATCTTGCAAAACTTACAGATAACTTGATTGCCTTCTTCACCATAATATCGCCAAATTGGGCCTTTAGGCTTAACCATATTCAACACTACCTAGGCGGAGGCCTTCCAGATCCTAGGCCTGTGGAGACTTATAGGCCTAGGCCTAGTTAGCAACTCAATTATCAAGTTTTGCAGAGCAATCTCCATGTGCAGCTGACTATCTGTGCTGAAGTAAAAAGTAAGGTTATGAAGCAATATGTTTGACTTCCTGTTCTTCATCATATAATTTACAGGGCTGTGGGATGGAGGGAAATTCAAATTCTATATACCTATTGCATTCCACTTCATTCTATCAACTAGTGGAGGTTTTAAGTACTTGATCACAACATAAACAACTAAAAAGGATAAATTTGATAAATTTCGAAAATTTAACCATGGTCTTGAAAAGTTTCCGAAAGTTTCGGAAATTTATGAAAGTTTCAAAATGAAAAGTTTCAGCCACCATCACTAACTGCTACTACTGTCTAATCAGTCAGTTTCAATAGGCTTCGTTGACTTTTTGTCTACATTCACTACAAAATCGCAACTCGGGAAGCAAGCAAACCAAGCCATAAATTCTGTGGAAACTGTAATAAATCTTGTTTTGGAGATGCCACGTTTACTTTATACAACGTTATACATGGACTACAAGCCTTCCATTGCCATTGTCGTAAGAACTTTTAAGAGGCCCTCCCATACTCTTAAGTACTTGTTTTACTGTACTCTGTACTGTAGACCTACTGTGTCTCAGAAAAAGTTGCTACTTGTTTCAAAGACACTATTATTGGACCTAAAATAAATATAAATCTTACTTGATGAAACAACCTATGACCTCAATCACTAATTTACAGTCCATTTTTTTTTAATGTATCGTGCGACCACTTGGTGTACCACAAAGTAAATACGATCCTAATCCTAAACTAAACTGTATCTGCAATGTTCACCAAGATTGATCTTCCTGTTACCGACTATACCCCGAAACAATCAGATTTGAGGGTTTGACAGCAAGTGAAATTGTTTTGTTTGCAAAGTCCGCCATTTCTCAGTGAGTATTTATTTTATTGTGCATCGTTGCCCTCTTGTTATACAGTTACGGTTATCGTTGTTGGGCTGTTGTAGATGGGTCTCGTTTAATGAAGAGTTATGTAAAAATTCCTTAGCCAGATCATTCAAACTTCATGCCATTTAAGCCATTTAAGATCACTTTTTATTGCTTTTCCAGTATTGGGAGACCAGTAAGGTTGGTCGGTAATACCAGATGGTCTTCTCTATACACGTGATTAATATTTTGGATATTTTGGAAGCTGGTCTATGTACAAGGGTGAATGTGTCTGGCTGTGGTGGAAGGGGTTTGTTTAAATGTTCAAGAAGGGGATTTAGAGAGTAGGTTACAATGGAGATGATTATATAGGAAGTACCATACAAAGAATTAATCAAATCAATAGTAATTGTAATCGCCCTTAGTGGAAGTATGATGCGAGTGGGTGAATAACGATGCGTTTCATATTGTAAAAACTAGTATAGTGGGTTGTTTTCGTTTTGCCATGACGATGCAATTTAGTTTTCTTCAGTATTATACATGCCATCATGTCAATGAAACACTTTTTTAACTTCCATTCGATTTGTTTTTCAATAAAAAAACATTAGTTTGTATAATTCAACACAATTTAAAACCGGCTCCAGAGATGGTAAAATAACTTCACAAATATTGTGTGGTTCGTTGATCTTGTGATTAGAGGCTCCAGGGTTGAAATACCACTTTATGCAAAAGTTTATTTGATTCTGATATGGACTTGAGCCCATCAGTATTGGCTTAGTTAGTAATATGTAAATTTGGACTTTGGAGCCGTCCTAGCATCGAGGCACAAAATAAATTCATTTAATTAGCCTTGTTTATTCTAGCACTGTCCACGGGTGAAATCGTGTCCAGCTTGATTGATCGGTGTTTTGGTCTCTAGAAGTGTTGGCGCCTACAGGGTTGGCTTGATCGGCTTTAAATGTAATGTCCACCACTTTTATAATTACTAATTAGCATTATTTATTAGAAATTGTTAATCAATAAATGAGGTATGGACATTAGTCAATTAAATGTTTATAGAATATGATTAAATTTAAAAAAAGCAAAATTTTGTAAAATTTAAAAAAAATTGTAAAGTTGCTAATTTTTTTTATATAAAATAAGACGTTCACTATGATTTTAAAATTCACTTATATTCTCTTCAAAATTTATCTGCATAGATTAAGTTTTCTTGAAATGGCATTTTTATTATACACTCGCCAATACCCCTTTGTGCTCTAAGCGTCTACCGCCATGATTGCTTTACATAATAATAATATGTCGACCTTGGCAATATTTTAATGATAATTTCAATTTCAATTTTTATTCAGACATGATGATGAACTTGTGCTTTGTATGTTAACTTTTCCTATTGTTAACGGGCTATATAGATCCCCGAAGCGCGAATAATCTTCGCTATAGAGGTGACATATAAAGCTAATAATCTAGGTGCCCGTTAGAGTGCCGCAGCCTAGCCGTGGCGCGCTACACACTCGGGCACCTTATACAGCAAGCAGAGTTGGGTGATTTCGAGGTGTTACCCAGTCGTCATGAAACGTGATGTGAACTTGAAAACTATCAAAATCGAGGGGATTTAGGTACCTGACAACATATGCCAAATTTGGTTGGGGTACGAGGTGAAATGGTGAAAAAATGGCTTGAAACATGCTCAAAATCACTTTTTACTACTGCTACTGCTACTACTGTCTAATCAGTCAGTTTCAATCGGCCCACGATTCTGACCAAACGGGTGGGGCTACTTCATTCATATTTTACATGTACATTAAGGTTATAGTGATATAGTGTCTTTTGAAAGAAAAAGTTGAAAAAGTTTGCTGTAAGGCTTCCAAATAAAGGTTTTAATATAAGTCTTTTACAAGAATATAATCAAAAAGTAACTATAGTAACTTGACAATGATCACCTACATTGTTTGCAAAAACAAGTCTTTGGACCACTAGATATTTTAAATTCTATTGTTAATCGGTAATACCATATCAATTAAATCAACTTTGATAAAATTAGTATTGTATTTTAACAAATAATTTTGTTTTGGTACTTAAAAAGTAATGAGTTCCCACATATTATAACAAAAAACTTGTAAAAAAAACCAGCCAAACCTTACACAATCAAAAGCAATGAGATCTAAAAGAAATGCCAAGCCTTTGTACCCTCGTACATTTTCGCAATCTTAATACATAAATTCACTTTGCCCTGTGACAGCATCCTTGCGAAGCTTGGCAAAATAAATTTGCACAAACTTTTACATTTAAAACAATAGTTGCAATAAAATTTTGCCACGCTTTGCAAGGATTCAGTCACAGGGTAAAGTTGATTGCAAAAATGTAGGAGGGTACATAGCTTGGCATTTCTTTTAGATCTCATTGCTTTTGATTGTGTTAGGTTTGGCTGTTTTTTTTGCAAGTTTTTTGTTATATGTGGGTAAGAATTATCTTAAAACTTAGATTACTATATTTCTGTACAATCATTTGGATGGAGGAATGGGAATTTGATATTAGGTTCAGCTATTATTAACTCTGATAATGGGTTGTATCGTTCATTTATTTTTAACTGTGATTCGCTTACATATTATTGTGATTGTGACATGATTGATTGCAACGTAAAGTGAGTAATGTGGTGATTAATGGACAAATAATAATATAAACATTTGAAGGAAGATTTTCTTCTAGGTGATTTCAGTCTCGGTATATTCTAGCCCCTTAAATATTTTTTATTCCGTGGAGTACACTCGTATGCACTGGTGTAGTTTTAGTCCGTGGAGTATGTTCTTGCACCGGTATAGTTCAAGTCCATGGAGAATGCGCCTAAGTCCATGAAGTATATATATATATGCACTGGTATAATTCTATTCCGTGGAGTATGTTATTGCACCGGTTGTTTAATTCCATGGAGTATAATATAATGCACCGGTATAATTCCGACAAATTATGTGCGTTGATATTATGCCGTTGATATCTGCAATACTGGTTCAGTTTAATGCAAGATCTTGGAAGCTCTTGAGAATAATTACAAATTAGTATCATCTTTTACGAAACCTGGGTTTGCGGTACCATTCTCATCTTTTTTCACCTTCCTAAAACAATCAAACATTTACATGAGTATTTTTCTTTTGGTGCAACTACGAATATATATATTTTTTTTAGATTGTGGGGGGATGTGATTTCAAATGTATGGCAGTTGTACATACTGTTTTTTAAAGTACATACTTGTTTTCTATAATAATCCTGTTTAAATTTCCACTCTATATTAAACGATTGGCTAGCATATAATCTTTTCAAAATACAAAATGGTTTTACATATGACTACAGAGTACTTGTGGGCAGTTATGGATCATTTAATTTAAGACTGCATTGTTTGAGCTCTGGTCAACTTTTTTTACAGTGTAAAATGTCCATTTAAAAATTCGTCAAATAAAGCTAATTTCACAAATATTCTGGATCACTTTTCGAGCACCAATTTAAAACATTTTTGAATTTTGGAGATGTTGTTTATAGAAGATAGGCGCAAGTCGCGATCAGAGCACATTTCATAATTTAAAATGTCTCCTGCAATAGCATTGATAATTAGGGAATTACTAAAAATTATCTGTTTGGTTGCATATTTATACTGTCCGTTATAATACTGAACAAGGAAAATATGCTGTAATAGCGACATTCACACATACTTCCTTGATATTTAGGTGCAAACAACAACCCGATAGGATGAACGATATAGAGCTTCTAAGTGATCCAGACTATATTATACCTCTGCATTCTGTGCGCGTCAAAGCCTGGACTTTGCTACCCAAATAGAGAAACAAGATTAAATTAAAACTGTTATAAATATCAATGGAAGGCCATACAATTAAACTTACTTTCCGAAGTTTTCTCCGTCCTCCAATGTTTCCGGTAAGTCTGTGTTGGCGGTCTCCGGTAGGAGAAAACACAGTAGTGCCGCAATGAAGGGCATAGAGCCAAAGATTAGGGGAGGTAGGTAGGTGCTCACACCATTCTGAAACATACAGACTAAGATGTAGAGCCGATTTATTTAGTCTACCCACTAAGTCATGCATAACTGATTTTCAATGGGAAACTTTAATTTAAAACAGACCAAGCCAACCCCGTCGGCACCGAAGTCATCGACGGGTGAACAATAAGCAACCAGTATTTTAAATAAGAGTCACCGACCAAACAAGTTGAACATGATTCTACCCGCGGGCCGTGCAGAATCAACAATGCTAATTCGGAACAACCATAGAATGTATTATGTGTAATCGTTGCTAGTATGGCTAGTAAGTCATCGTTTACACATTCCTAAGCCAAGAATTGTTGGACTTAATTCCAAATTAGAAGTTAAAAATATTTTATCTCTTATACTCGTATATATACTCGTATATATACTATATACGTACTATATACGTATACGTATATATACTCGTACGTACTCGCGGGATTTAAGCCCTGGACCTTCCTTATTGGAAGTAGGGAGCTATAACCACAAGACCAACAAGCCATAATGTTGATTTAAAATTAGTTAATGTACCAATCGTCTAGCATTAGCAATGTTCAACCATGTTATTTAGATAATACTATGTTTTTTTATAAAGTAATTCTATTTATGTCTGAAATTTAATTTTTTTAAATTATAAGTAATTCACGCAAACACGGATTTATAAGTACCAAAATAGAAATCAAAGCTACATAATCAACATATTGTCTACAAATTGTATCCAGCATAATACCTCTTCGTGGAGGTGCCTAGTACACAAAAATGTTGCTTTTAAAAGGCTAGCCCAGCCCTCCTAACCGAAGGTTCACCAAACGCATGTGTCATCCTTGTTGAAGGGCAGAAAATGCATGTCAATCAGAGGTCGTGTTTGGTTTTCATCGTGAGACGTGACATATGGACGGACAGAAAAAGCGGTACATAAGGGAGCTTTGACACCTAAAATTGAGTAAGTTAATAGGTAATAAATAAGGTGGTAAATAAATAAATAATGTTATTTTTTAACAACTATCAGTATCTTATTACCGATCGATTGTACAAAACATCGATTATTGATCAAAATTTGTTTTTATAATCGATTATTAAAAGTGGTAGCTTGAAACTCTGGCCGTAATGTAGAAGTTTGCCAACTCAACCAGTCACAAATAATAATATATTTTTCAAACATACAATCAGTTATCAATAAATCACGACCTTGACTTGCATAACACCAGTCTACACACCTTTAAACTGAAAATTGGGGCTATTACTTAATCACACACACACTCACACAAAAACACACGCGCACACATACACATACACACACACACGCACACTCATACCCAAACTACACATCCTACTACTTGTTGTATATATCTACTGTATTATTGTTCTAATTTGTACTATGTATTATGTATCATGTATGTTTATTGTATTGCACTCGTGGGGCTTGCCCCGTTGACAATAAAGAATTAATAATAATAATAATAATAATAATAATAATAACTAGAAATAAAATTCAAAGTAAACGTGGCTCTATTACCAGAGATGCAATGAATGGCGCCGCCATGGAGCCAAGGCGAGCGCACATGGAAGAGGAGCCGACGCCGACGTTTCGTACGACCGTCGGGAACAGCTCGCCGGCAAACAGGTACACGGTGGGGAAGGCAACGGACATGCCGACTATACCCACGGCTGCCAGGAACACGTTGGGCCATTCGGGGTCATCGGGGCCTGAAAATAATCCGGCTTACATAAATAAATCTAGTTATAAGGGCTCCAACCAAAGAACACATTGTGAATGAGTGGCGATTAGGAATGCCACCTTTGTGTATATAAGAGAAATAGGTGAAGCCAACATCATCAAGAATTAAGAGAGTTCCTCAGTGTGCTAGATCGACGCTGAGCTAGAGTGAACTTAGCTGAGACAGTGCAGTTTCAAAGCTGTATGATTTCTTTGAAATTGAAACCACTATAGTTTACCACTCATTTACAAGAATGTTATGCTGTGGATGTATTATTTGCTTGTTGTTAGTTCGTCTTCAAAGCAATTGGTTACCTAAATAATGACATACACTTATACTAAATGATTGATTAAAGTCAATTTAGCATTTAAAAATCCAAACTGCTTTTGCCTTGAATGGAAAGGAATGAAACTAATTTCACTCGTGACCGTCGGTGACTGGAATCTCATTATAATGTAGCTTTAGATGTATGAATTATATACTTACGTTTGCGACTGATTGGATAGGTAGTATGTTATTCTCCTATTCGGGACGATGCTTCGGGACAATGATCATATGGGGGGCTCCAAAACCCATGACATTGTTTACTATGCTTCGGATCCCCTGGGCCCTCCCCCATCAAATCGCATCGGCTTTGCGATTTTTGGTTGATTGAGATATTATGCGACTGTATTTTGATACCATTTTGGTTGATGACCACTTCTTGCTCTCATATTAATTGTTTTGTTTGTTTGTTTTTTTCGAGAGGATGCACCCTGTAGTAGGGTATCGTCTACACATCAGTTTTAACGGAAGGGACAGGACGGGCATTATGAAGAAGCATGCCACAGCAGCTAAGAATCGCGGGCCCAGTACAGTACCTTGCGGGACAGCCATGATTAGGAAGCATGTCACAGCAGCTAAAGAAACGCGGGCCTAGTACAGTACCTTGCGGGACGGCCATGATGAGGAAGCATGTCACAGCAGCTAAAGAAACGCGGGCCTAGTACAGTACCTTGCGGGACGGCCATGATGAGGAAGCATGCCACAGCAGCTAAAGAAACGCGGGCCTAGTACAGTACCTTGCGGGACGGCCATGATGAGGAAGCATGCCACAGCAGTTAAAGAAACGCGGGCCTAGTACAGTACCTTGCGGGACGGCCATGATGAGGAAGCACGCGACCGCCGCGACCATCTGCCCTGCCATCAGTGTGTTCCTCCTGCCGAACCTCCCCATGAAGAAGATGCACATGAGGCAGCCGGGTATCTCGATCAGTCCCGACACGGCCACGTTGATGAATATGTTGCCCCCGACCTGACCCATGTACTGGGCGAGTCCGAAGAAGCACAGGCCGCACACCAGCCAGTTGAAGTAGACACACAAGGTTTTCAAGCGCATGTTCGGGGTGCGGAATAGGTCGAGGATATTAGCCTTCTTGTCTTCGTAGCCGAGCTTTTCCTGAAGCACAAGAAAATTCTTATTCCAGGGTCTAGATCCAGAATCCCAGGTTGAAAACTTGATGAATGTTCTAGGAGAACTTACCTAATCTGTTAATCCCGCCTAGAAAGTAAAGACGTTTATAACGACACAAATTCAGGCCCTCTTGAATTTGTCAAACAAGTTACCGAATGATGAGTCATTTGCTGTTTGCACGTAGACTTGCATAATATGCCCATTGAAATGGTCTGCTACTTGAAATCCGTTTCATGAAAAATGAAAAAACCGTGACAGACTAACTTACCATTAGCAAAAATTATTTTACATGAAATTAATAACGTCGAAAATGAGGGATAAAATGAAGTAGAAAAATGAATAAATTTGCAACTTGAGTCTATACTTACTCATTCACAGGATTGATTTTTAGGGGGGACTTTTTAAAGTGGACCAAGCAAACCCCGTCGACATTGACGCCATCGACGAGCGAACAATGACCCACCAGATACCGGTATTTTAAATAGAAAACACCGATTCAACTCGTAGGACACGATTTCACCCGCGGGCGACGCCAGAATCAACAAGGCATAATACGTAAAATAAAAACCTTACAAGTTATTATTAGCTTTTAGCTAGGATGACTATAAAGTCACCTTTCATACATTCCCAAGCCAAGATGATGGATATAAGTCCTTATCAGCAGCTAGGACATTGGACAGAAATTATTCGTGTAATTCATGTCATGCTATTTCTCTTGTCTTGTGTCCCCTGTCTCCTACTTTTTTTTTTTTTTACTAATTTTATTACCATTCGACAAATTTAAACGTTTTGTATTGAATGATTGTTTTCTAATCCCATTAAACGTAGTCCCTAAAATAAAATGGAGGCAACAAGAAGTATGCAATAATGAAACAAGTACAGTATCTCTGAATCTCTGGTGTTGGTGTAGGCTGTTGGAGCGTCGACTACTTGACTGTACCTTTCGGTTTATAATGGTAAGACTCAGTGGCGTAAGAACTATTTTTTAGTGGAGGGGTCACACTCAACTTGACTACGAGGTTGGGTGGGCAAACCGGGGCCTGGAGTGAAGCCCCAGCCGCCGGAGGCTATTTCGCCGTAGGCGAGATTTTTTTCAAAAGGTGCCCTTGATAGGTGGCCTAAAACACGTTTTCAGGCGAATTTTAATTAAGAATAAGGGTTACATTTTGAAGCTAATATTGCATTGAAGATTGATTACCTGACTAGAATCGGTCGACAGTCTGCTTGGGAGTGAAAACATTGCACACAAAATATAATGAATATTAGTCTAAAATCAGATGGCTAGTCTAGTATCGCAAATCACGTCTCTTACCGAATCTTTCTAAAAAATGTTATCATAAACCTCCTTTTTGTTTGCAAGCCCGACTGTAATAAAAAATCCTAAAAATCACCCAACAAGCTATTAGTTAGAAAATGACACCCATACCTGGTTGACCCCCCAGTGGGGGGGGGGGTCAAGCCAACAAGTGGGGGGGGTAGTTTCCCCCCCATCCCCCCCCGTTCCTACGCCCCTGGTAAGACTGTACCTTCTGGTTCGTCACCGAACTAAGATGACGCGCCATGTCTGTAATCTTGATCTTGTTCGTCTTCGCCGCATCTTCGATGATACGGATCGCTTGTTTGTCTTTTCCCACGGCCAACAACCATCTTGGAGACTCGGGTACGGTCCTGGGGAGTTAAGGGACAAGAACGCTCTTTAATTTCCAGGGAACCTTCGATATCTCTAAACATTAATCTGCCACAATTTTATTGCCATAAAGATTAATTTTTCACGGAAAAAGCACCAAAAGATTGTTTTGTAGGCATAATTTGTATTTGCTCTTTACTCAGATTTTATTAAATTTAACGCGAATCTTCGAAATCTCTGCACGTAGATTTAACACGCTCTTTTTTACATAAACAATTATTATTTTTCGTACTGTGGCGAGGGCTTAGATAAGCCACGCTCATTCTTGACAGTGCCTATATAATTCGAATTCGTAAAGCCATTTTGTAGTATAATGTATGACATAAACATAACTACAGAATTTAAATATTTATACTCTCAAATTGCGTCATAGGCGTTTTGGAAAGAAAATAAGTCGCAGGGGCCAAATGTTTTACCCGTTTAACCAACCATCACCATGGTACGTTGAGGAGTTCGCCTTTACCCCTAAAAGTAGGACGAAACCCTTAGTACGCCACTGGTGAATTGTATTAAGAAATAACATATGACTATTCGTTATGTGGTTATGTCGTTATGTCGTTATGTCGTTATGTGGTTATGTCGTTATTTCATTATGTGGTTATGTCGTTATGTCGTTGTGGTTATGTCGTTGTGGTTATGTCGTTATGTCGTTATGTCGTTCTGTGGTTATGTCGTTATGTCGTTATGTCGTTCTGTGGTTATGCCATTTTTGGTTATGTCGTATGTCGTTATGCTGTTATGTGGTTATATCGTTATGTAGTTATGTAGTTATGTCGTTATGTCGTTATGTCGTTATGTCGTTATTGGATGAGCGTAGCGAGCGAAGCGAAGATTCCATTTCACTACACTGGAGAAAAAAATCCGGAATGTTTTTTTTTTTTTTTCTTTTTCTTTTTTTTTGTGTGTTTGTTAACACGATTCCGGCTAAACCGATACTCTGATTGCGATGAAATTTTATGGAGGCCTTCGAAATCTTTGAACTTAGAACTGCCACGTTTTTGAGCGCAATCGGGAAATTTTTTCTTATAAAAAACGCAATTTTACGATTTTTTTCGATTTTTTAAAAATTTCTTCGACTTATAACACCTACACGCTTTATCCGATTGTAATGATTTTTTCACAGAACCTTAATTTTATGAATTAATATACTCGTGTTAAATTTGAGCGCAATCGAATAATTATTTCTTATGAAAATTGCAATTTTACGATTTTTAATTTTTTTTAAATTACGATTTATTAAAAAAATTAAGTTAATTTTTTATTTTATTTAATTTAATTTAAAAAAATCTTCGACTAAGTAATAATTTTTTCACAGAACAACAGAAAATCTGCGTAACACATGGCAGCTCAATGCACCAATTACGCTCATCCAACAACGCGGCGGGACTTAAGCGTTTTCCTAGTGTGGTATTGTCGTTATGTCGTTATGTGGTTATGTGTTATGTCGTTATGTCGTTATGTCGTTATGTCGTTATGTGGTATTGTCGTTATGTCGTTATGTGGTTATGTCGTTATGTAGTTATGTGGTTATGTGGTTTTGTCGTTATGTAGTTATGTAGTTATGTTATTAAAAATGAAACTATATAACAGGTAGTAACGTTGTAAATAACTAGGAAAACGCTTAAGTCCCGCCGCGTTGTTGGATGAGCGTAATTGGTGCATTGAGATACCATGAGTTATATGGATTTTCTGTTGTACTGTGAAAAATCATTACTCAGTTGAAGATTTTTTTTAAATTAATATAAATTAAATAAAAAATAAACTTTTATCTTTAATTTTTTTAATTAATCGTAATTTTAAAAAAGAAAAAAATCGTAAGATTTCGATTTTCATAAGAAATAGTTATTCGATTGTGCTCAAATTTCACAAGAATATATTAATTCATAAGATTAAGGTTCTGTGAAAAAATCATTACAATCGGATAAAGCATATTGGTGTAAAAAGTCAAAGAATTGTTTTAAAAAGAAAAATCACGTAAAATTTCGATTTTTATAAGAAATAATTTTTCGATTGCGCTCAAATTTTACAAGAATATCTTAATTCATAAAATTATGGTTCTGTGAAAAAATCATCAAAATCGGATAAAGCATGTAGGTGTTATAAGTCGAAGAAATTTTTAAAAAATCGAAAAAAATCGTAAAATTGCGATTTTGATGAGAAATAATTTTCCGATTGTGCTCAAAAACGTGGCAGTTCTAAGTTCAGAGATTTCGAAGACCTCCATAAAATTTCATTGCAATCGGAGTATCGGTTTAGCCGGAATCGTGTTAACAAACAGACAAAAATACAAAAAAAAAAAAAAAACATTCCGGATTTTTTTCTCCAGTGTAGTGAAATGGAATCTTCGCTCCGCTCGCTACGCTCATCCAAAATTCATTGGACTTTCCACTGTTATTAATATTTGTATTCCAAATGTGATATTTCGAATCCTTTACAGGAGTCGTGAAGTTTGATAAAGATTCCTGTAAAGGATTCGAATATCACATATGAAATAAAAATATTAATAACAGTGGAAAGTCCAATGATTTTTATTTACAATGTCGTTATGTCGTTATGTGGTTATGTCGTTTTGTCGTTATGTGGTTATGTCGTTATGTCGTTATGTTGTTATGTCGTTATTTGAATATGTGTTTTGTTGTTATGTCATTATGTTGTTATGTCATTATGTCGTTATGTCATTATGTTGTTATGTCGTTATGTCATTATGTCGTTATGTCATTATGTCGTTATGTGGCGCAGGGTTGGCCATATACGTGTATAAAAGGTTTTATACATACTTACGTATAAAACTACGTATAATACAGTATAAAATGTATAAAAACGTATAAAACGTATAAAAGTAGATAGCTTTAGATTTCAAATGTTTTATCATGATTGTATAGAAACTAATATAATGGTAGGCTAGGCCTAGCTGCATATTGAGCTTTCATTAAAATTTCTGCATTTCTGATCTGTGGCACATGACTTGTAATTCTCATACCGGTCAACTACTAACAAAGGACATTGTTCCAAAAACATTAGCTGACCATATAACGGTTGTGCTAAAGGCTTTTTCCGGGCCGGAGTAACTTGGCCGAAAAATTGATGAGCATTCCAGCCTCAAGTACACAGCTTGAACGCATTTTTTCAAATTGATCCTATATGTGCATAATACAAGGAGAAACAGACTGCAACCGGACAAATCCAAGAAATTACTTGTAGTTTATTATACGCTAAAATTAAAGGACCAACAAAGTACAGACTATACAAGGGCCGAAGAAGAAGGAAGTGTAACATGTGCTTATATCATACCTAGTTGTAACATTTTAGATCGCCATAATAAAACACAATAATTATACCTAGAGGCTTACATGCATCTTACTTTAAAATAAATATCTCTTTAGTACCGGTAGGCCTATTTAGGCCTAGTGTTTCAAATATTTTGTTCAGTAAATTAATTATGTATCAGTAGGCCTATTGGTATATGAACAAGACAGGCATGTGGCAGATTTTTGGGCCCAAAAAAGATAATAATCATTATCCTTACTTGATAACAGAAAATTAAAAATTAAAATAGAAAAAATATTTATAGCCTAGCCCTAAAGAATAGTCTATACTTTCTTTAAAAGTTGACTGTATAATAATAATAATAATAATAATAATAATAATAATAATAATAATAATAATAATAATAATAATAATAATAATAATTATGACTGCAGTTTTTGTGTATAGGATTCACTTGATAACAAAATGCAATTCTAAACAAAATATGTCGATACAACCTACATCTTAGTATTTATGTGTCCAAAGATCTTTGATGTGACTAAGACTACCTCGTTGAAGTAATTCATACTCTTTTTAGGGCTATAGACTATTATTATGATATTTGTACATTGTTAAAAGATAGTGCCTATAGCTAATAGCATAAATAGTCAACATTAACTAATGATTGGCTACATACATGTGACCCAGAGCCTTTTTTTAGTTTTATACATTTTATACATGTATAAAACCTCCTGTTTTATACGTGTTTATTATACGGTATAATACATATGTATTATACTGGTTTTATACGAAACGTATTATAGTGTTTATGTCGTTATGTGGTTATGTCGTTATGTGGTTATGTCGTTATGTCGTTATGGAGTTATGTGGTTATGTCGTTATGTGGTTATGTCGTTATGTCGTTATGTCGTTATGTCGTTATGTGGTTATGTCGTTATGTGGTTATGTCGTTATGTGGTTATGTCGTTATGTCGTTATATCGTTATGTCGTTATGTGGTGTAAAAGGTCCAAGGCTCTCATAGCTATTTTTATGTGTTATATCTATGATATTGGTAAAATGACATGCAAATTTATTCAATTATCTAATACCTTAT
>JAMZAV010007003.1:0-64871 GCA_024449915.1 Sweltsa coloradensis | reverse complement strand
CGGTCCCTTGATTTACTTCTGAAGCCGATTGTACCAGACTGGAACAAATTAGTTCACAACATATTATTGTAAAACCAATAATTGAACTTGGAATTTGGATTGTGGACTTGCAAGGCTATATACCTACTAGTTATTGCCATGTTGTAGTTTTATTTGTTCACGTATTCAAATTCGAGCCATCTTGACAAATGTCGCCAGTATGAAACTTTCAAACTTTCAACATCATCAGCGACTAATTTTTTCTTGTCATACGTATTAGTATACTATACTACAAAGTTGTGTTGTAGATACTAGGAAACGCTCAGTTGGACGCGTTGATAAGCGAGCACGTGCAAATAGCTAGACCCACATTGCACATTTTTTTTATATTTTTAAATTTGCGACGTTCGCTGTCCACGGGGCCTGTATCCAAAATTAATTTATTATTGCCAAGGTATTTGGATAAAAACCCGTGTGTAATCCTTTACTTTGTGGATAAAATCCACCGCCATCTAGAGAACCTGACTCCTTGGGTTAACTATTTAAACTCTTTGTTGACAAATAATAGACTGCTTCCTCGAAAATATTTTGATTATTTCTAGGTGGCAGTGCATTAGAAACTTCGCGCGTTTTTTCGTTGCCATGGCAACGTTACTTTTGTTATAATGTAATTTCCATCTACACTACTTATCGGATCAAAATAAAATTAACATATTCGTGACCGGAACGGACATTCTAAATGATTTGGCTATCTCAGATTTTGTCGCCGTTTAGTTTGAAAAAAAAACTTTCGATAACTTTAATGTAACTTTTTAAACTTTTTTAACGATTTTGCCACATAACAAATGGCATTCAATCGAGAACGAAGCTTGCGGATGGTCAAAATTTCAACTCGATCCGAGCCTCCGTTCGAACGTTATGGCGAGACATACAAACAAACAAACAAACAAACAAAAAACAAACAAACAAAAAAACAAAAAAAAACAAAAAAACATTGATTAATTTTTCCGGCAGAGTCAAATGGAAACGCTCGCTTCGCTCGCTTAACAAGACAAGGATATAAAAAACCACTGGCCCAAAAATTTTATTTTATGCAAAATTTATGCTTTTTTTTTTGTTTTTATATAAGGGGAAAATGCCCCCATACCAAATTTGATTTTTTGATAAACAAACCTCAATTCATATGCATTTCAAAAATACTAGATCCTTTGTCAGGGAAGGAAATGAGCTAAATCTTTGTGGAATAAAAGGGCCGATGAGTGTTGTATTTAAATTGATGATGTTTTTCTATAAAAATCAACTTTCAATCAACTTTAGTTATTAATATCAAATTTCATGATCTTGACAAAATTGCTAAAATATCAACTTTTTATTAATAGTTAGGTATTAATAGTTGACGAGTGTGACTTACCCCCTCTGCCTCTGTTTTCCAGAGTGCCTTGGAGGATGTAAAGATTTTCTTCTCCATGAATTTTAATTCTTCCATCTATTTTTCGGGTTTCTACGGGTCCAATCCGTTGAAGTTGAACATACTCCCCGTTCATTCTGGATAGAGACAATACAATTAGTGTATCCAAGTGTAATACCGTACACTAGACCAATGATTTCCAACCAGTATAGGCTACCACAGAAAACTGTCACAACAAACTGCATTATGTACATTGCATTATGTTTATGGCCTACATAGGGAATATTTTGGGCTTTGGGGCTATGTTAGGCCAAGTAGGATAAAGCCTAGGTTAGTCTAAAATATAGAAGATAATAGAAGTCTAAACATTATTTTTTAGGCTACCTTCTATAAACTAAGGTTTTAGGGGTTGCTTAAATTTAGGATGCTGTGCCAAAAAGGGCTAATCAATTCTATCCTGTTGATGAAGGTCGATGAAATAAGATCTCGAAAATAGGCATTGCCTAGCCTAGACATTGAAGAAGGCCTATGCCCAATTGAAAATCCTACCTCACGTTAGGGGCTATTGGTTTTAAGCAGACTTTTTAAAGTTCGATTCCAGTTCGAAGTTCAAAACTTTTTTGGTACAGAAGTTCGAGTTCAGTTCGAAACTAAAAAAACAAAGTTTTAAAAAAACAAGGTTCGTCCATCCCTCTGAGTACCATTGTTACCAGGTGCGCCTAGACTAAAACATGGTTGGCTACCAATATTCACCTGCAAGACTAATCACTCACTACGTATATCACAGCACTCAATCCGAATTGACTCAAGTCGGTTCGAGTTCATTTCGGTTTGAGTCTCTTGATATACACACTCGATTTGCATTGAAGTCAATCCACTTTCCAAAGTGGACTGACATGAGTAAATTGCTTGATATACAGTTCAATATGCATTCAATACGTATTCAAAACTGCCTTAGAGATTTAGATTTCAGTGAATACCATTATAAGGCAGGCGGTGTTTATTACATGTTTACAATAAAATGACGTCTTGGAGGCTTTAATGAAGACATATTGCTTTATATTTACGTAGCTGTAGGTAGAAATACAAGTACATAGTATTTTCAAGTGTCATTCATAGAATCTTGTCGCATCAATTTAAACTGCCACAACAACAACTTCAATTCGAATCGAAATAGGATTGAGGAAGTCGTTTTGAATGTCCGTGATATACACTTCAAGTCAAACCGAATTGAACTCAAACCGAATTCAGTCAATTCGGATTGACTGCTGTGGTATACGTAGTGTCTGTTGGGCAACTGACCCTCAATGGTGCTATTTATTTTGTAACTCACTTGCATGTAAATCAAGGTCAAGAATCAAGTGGAAAACAAATGTGAAAAATACAATTTTAAAATATGTAGACGTAAATTGTTGGTTTGTTCTTGCAAGGCGTCTTTATAGCAAACTAGGTCTACGGCAGTAAAAAGTAAAAATCAACTCACGTTTGTATTTCCCCTCGGAGGTAAAGTTTATAAACCCCCCGCCGTTCCCCGTTGTCCCGGTGTATCTCTGGAACCCAGTTTCTGATGACGTAGGGCATCCGCCACTAAAACAACAAGGATTGCAATGTAGGCTAATAACACAAGTCACAACTGGTATGCACATCAACATCTCAAATACACACACACTGAACAATTGCAGACTTGCAGCATTTGGGGCATGTGACACAATACCTGCTGGACACTTGGCATACGTATCCCAATTTCAAAATTTTAATGTAGGAAAAAGTTTTCTTGGGAAACCAGTACTAGTTCACTTGGTGCGGTTCAACTTTGGAAAAGTCGGTTAGGGGAGGAGGGGTGGGCCGAAGCGCTTATGTTTTACAATATTATTATTATCATTATTATTATTATTATTATTATTGATTCATAGCAGTTGTCGAAAAAGTTTGCCCCGACTGGGGCTTTTTCGACAACTTTTTCGACAACTGCTATGAATCAATAACTTTGTCCTTAAGCGGGCTTATGCTTAAAAACTTTATATTCATTATTATTATTATTATTATTATTATTATTATTATTATTATTATTATTATTTATTTATTTATTTATTTATTTTTAAGTTTAATTAATATCATTACAGATGACCTTGTACGTGTCAATACATATGATTGTACAATCTTATGTCACTTAAACCTAGAATCCAATCATTCGTCTCTTATTTCAGCAAACATACAAACATAATACTATATATACAAACTCCATTACTATATACAGACAGTAAATATCCATTACATACTCACATTCATAGATATATACCTATTCTAAAGATTAGCACTTGTTTTTTAAAATACACACAGTTTAAAATTCCTCCACTGAGGTCCAGAATTTCAATGTCTAGTTAAAATTTATCTGCCAGTTTTATCTCTAAGTAAATATTTACAAGGCTTCTGATTGGTGGTTGCCATAGTGATAACAAGTTATGTGTCAGTTAAATTTACTTGCCACTTTAACTGGACATTGAAATACCGGGCCTGAGTATAGTACTTTGTTTATCAAGAATTCTTTCAACTTAACTTTAAAATTGTCCTTTCTGTTAGCTAAACTTTTTAGATTATCTGGTAGTTTGTTCCACAATTTTGACCCTATATGCACTGGTGCTTGTTCATACATTTTTTTATTATGATGGTGGCTGTAGAAGTTGCCGTTTTGACGTGTATTGTGTTTGTGTACTATGTTGCTTCTTTCTGCTATGTACTGACCATTGTTGTTAATATATATAATTACATTGTATATGTATAGGCCATATAGTGTTAAAGTATTTAATTCTTTGAAGTATCTCCTACATGAATCCCTACGTTTCAGCTTACATATTACTCTTATTGCTCTCTTCTGTAACTTAAATATTCTTTTTGTGATGGTATGTGATGCGTTTCCCCAAGCTATAATACCATATGCTAGATGGGATTCAATTAGGGCATAATATGTTGTTAATAACAGTGTTCTATTGCAGTAGTGGTTCATGGTTTTGAGCACATAAATCCCAGTTCCAAGCTTTTTGGCCAGTATTTCTGTGTGAGTCTTCCAGGAAAGTTTGTCATCTATATTAAGCCCTAGGAATTTAGCATTTTCGATTTGTTCAATTAATGATTTATTTATTATTACATTGATCGTGTCTGGTATACTATTTTTTTATCAAAGATCATGTAATTAGTTTTATCAGCATTAAGAATTAATTCATTGTCTTCAAGGTTTTGGGCTATTCCATTCACTGCTACATTAGTCTCAATTTCTAACTTTCTTATGTTGCTATCTGCTAGGGATTTTGTTGAATCATCTGCATATAGTACGATTTTGTTATTAATTTCAGTGTACTTTTGAGCTATGCAATTGATATAAATATTAAAAAATAGTGGGGCCAGAATTGATCCTTGCATTACTCCACGTGGAATTTTTACTTCATTCGAGACGTATGCTTTAATTTTGCCTTGAGCCTGTTTTTTTATTTCTACATATTGTGTTCTGTTGTGCAGATATGTTTTAATCCATTGTAATGCAGTTCCCTGAATGCCATAATTGTTATAGTTTATTTATCAGAATGTCGTGGTTAATGCAGTCAAAGGCTTTGGTTAGGTCCATAAAAACAGCTATGACTACCTTGTTTTCATCTCTTTCTTTTAGTACAAAGTTTAAAAAGTCTGCTATGGCCGTTGTTGTCGATTTCTCTTTGCGGAATCCATGTTGTTCTGTTGCCATGATACTATTGGCTTCCAGGAACTCTCTAAGCCTTAAGTCTACTACTTGTTCATATATTTTAGAGAATGCTGGTTGTATGGCAATGGGTCTGTAGTTCCTGGGTCTGTTTTACCCCCCCTTTTGTAACTTGGATTGTTTCTAGCTTTTTTGAGTGGCTGAGGAAATTTTCCTGTTCTGAGTGAGTGGTTGATTAAGTATGTTAGTGGTTTAGCAAGTTCGTTTACACAGTATTTTATTAAGGAGGTGGAGATTCCGTCATAACCTACTGATTTTTTGTTCTTCAACTTACGGATTATATTTTTGATTTCTCTAATATTTGTGGGTTTGAGTTCCGTTAAACGGTTTGTTATTGGCACTTCCATGTTGATATTGGTATTTGCATTGGAGTTTTTGGGTTTAGACTTTATAGTACTATTTATTAAGTTTTCGTCTGCATTTGCCAGGTACTCATTTAATCTATTTGCAATTAGTTTTGGGCTTTTTATCAATTTCCCATCCATCATTAGTTCTATTTTATCTTGACCATTTGGTTGTTTTGATCCTCTTTCATTATCTATTATGTTCCAAATCGCTTTATTTTTATTTTTGGACTTCAGGATAGTCTGATTTATGAATTGGGCCTTTGTCTGTTTAACTGTGTGCTTATAGGTTTTCCTGCTCTTTTTTAACCTGATTTTCAGTTGTGTTCCTCCTACCGTTTTAGATTGCCTATATAAGGTCCTTAATGCTGCCTTTGATTTAAATATCTGTTTTACCATTTGTTGTTATTTTTTTTCTGCATTACCGGTAATTTTATTGTTTTCCATGGGCAGGCTATATTGAAGTAGTGTTGTATTTTATTATTAAAAGCTAGATACTTGTCACTGTTTGACTCGTACTCATTTAGTACTGTCCAGTCTTCCTTACTAATTAATTGTTTGAAATACTGTAGGTTTTTCTTCCTTCATGTCTCGTATTCGGGATTTTATAAAGTTGGCATTTCCCTTTGTGTTATATGTTTTTTGATTAGATGATGTATCAGTACGTATATGAATTAATTGCGCAAGGGGGTCTGAGATAGCAGAGTCTATCACTTCTACCAGTAATTTGTTATTGCTCAGGTTACTTAATACATTATCTAGCAGTGATTCTCTGTTTGGCGTTATCCTGGTTGCTGATTTAACTTTATCTTCTAAATTGAATATGTTACATAGGTCGTATAACTGTTTTCGTTTATTACCATCAGTTAGTGTATCAATATTAAAGTCACCACAGAGTATGATATTGTCATGCTTTTTCATTATCATATCTAGTATTACAGTAAGGTTCTCAATAAATATTTTAATATTACCGGAAGGTGCCCTGTATAGTCCAATGATGATTACTTCGGTGTTAATTTGGTATATGAGCTTTGTGACAATAAGCTCTATATCTTTTCTTGTGTTAACTTCTCACATTCTTTTTGATATTATAACCGGCTGTCTATGTGGGCTATTTACCCATATGGATACCCCACCCCCTCTGTGAGTTGATCTACGTAACCTGCTAATAAATTGTACCCTTCTAATTAAATCTTTTATTCCATTCGCTTTTAGTTTAGGGCATGCTCTGATAAGCCACAGCACATTGTGGGTCTAATTCTTCCAATAGTATTTCTAGCTCTATTTTGTTTGTACCCACTGGATGTTTTTGATGTAGTATTTTAATTTCTTTATAACTAGACTTGGTTTTGTATGGAATTGTAGGCGTTGGAACCTTAGCTTGTGGATTTGGGTGCTTATTAGTACCTTCGGTAGTACCACTAAATTTTTAGCTGATCCAGACTGCTTGATGATCGCCTACTGGTGTGTATTATAATTATTTGTGGGTGTATTACCTTGTTCTAATGCAATGTCACAACATACGCGCCTTGTGCCCTCACCCCCCAAACCTACTTTTCCCTTAACATCGACAATTTGTTAAAAAGGTTGGACTGCACCAACTGAAACTAGTGCCGGGAACCTGCCCAGGGTGAAATGCAGCCCCCCAAAAACAAGATGTCTACAAGGCACAACAGCAAGGTGGAGCAAAAGTCAGGTTAACCAAAAACTGAGAATTTGAGAACTCGGTCCCAACAGGATTGGAACCCAGGACCCTTCTCGAGTCTTGCGTTTGAAGCTACATTTTGGAAAACAATTTTCCACAGTTTGAAGGTTTATCACCACCATATAATTAAAGAAAATTATGATGATAATGATTATTAAAGACCTCTGCATCTGTGTGGGAAACTGAAACTCTCTCGGTCACACACCAGGTGGGCGTTACTAATGATTGTGTTAACAAAGTAGAATATGTCCACGGTCTGTGGCGATACTCGAGACTTGCCATGTTTCATACGATGTGAGGAAAGTAAATGTTATTTTCTCAAATTCTTTGTTAAAACCCAGTACATCAATTAAAAATCAACGCAAATCCAAAATCTCAAAATGTGTTCTGTGAATACTTGGTTTGATCGGTAAATTTGACATTGTCTACATATCAAACACATGTAGGCCTATATTCTACAGGCTAAATGCATTACCGCCACTAGGTTTCACCAATTGGACGATAACTCACTTCCGTCGTCGCAACATCGGCTTGTGAACCCGCCATATAATTGTGCCATGCAACCCAATATTTGTTTAATAGTAAAAACACAATAAACTGTTGGGTAGTGATGATGTAAAGGAAAAATTCGACAAAAATGTAAATAAACTCATTTTCCAGATGTGAACAAATTGTGGAAAAATTGCAATTTTCAAATTGTGAAAAATGTGTGAAATTTCACAAAGTGGCTGGGACCACCCCTGAAAAAAGGGCCAAGCTCAATCTTCCCTCCACATTTGCGCATTCTTAATTCATAAACGTTACAGTGCCCCGTAAGGAAACATCCTTCAAAAGCTTGTGAAATAGAATTTGCATTAGACTATTAAGTTTAAATGTAATAGTTGCAAATTTATTGCCAAGCTTTACAAGAATGTTAGTACGGGGCCCTGTATCGTTTATGAATTAAGAATACGCAAATTGGAGGGAGATCAAAGCTTGGCCCTTGTTTCAAATCTCATTACTTTTGAGTGAATAAGGCTTGGCTGTATCTCTACAAATTTTGTGTTATGCATGGTAAATAAATTAAGCACTTGATGTGAATGAAGTTGTAGCTACGGAAAACTGCCCAACATTCAATTTGCAAGTAACAAATGGACCCTGTGTAGAATTTTGCCCAGAGCATGGCTATGCTAATCGTAAACGGCAAGGAAAAAGATAAAAGGTCCATCTCGCAATCGTCAGACTAAGAAAGGGGAGCATGTTACTTCCACCAAAACTAGAGGCAAGCTCTGGCATTCGTCGTCGGGGAACATATACCTTGACGAACCCTCCCAGACGCCCAATGATGAAGACAATGACAACCACAATGATGATGACCGCGACGTAGAGAACCTCCCTTACCCGGGCTGGTTCTGGCCAGCATGTGAGTTCCTCCCATATCCCTTAGGCTGAGTGGTGATTGATGACCTATCGGAGGACGACGACTCATCAAATCTAAACTTTTTTATTTTTAATTGTTCTTAAGATTTGTTTCCGCTGACATGCTAGACCACATTGCCAGACATAATACCCTAGTTTGTTACTCTCGTATAAAAATATGCCCAAAAAAGATTCACATCTTGGTATGTATTCGGGTCATGTTCGGATTCGGGTAACCGTTGTGTAACTCAATGCCATCTCAATAATTTGTAAATACATATTATTTTGGATGGATTGAGTGGGTAATCAAGACCAACCAGATGACCCAAAAATGAAGGAATGTGAATCGTTTTAAAGTTGTGCTAAGAAAAAGCATATTTACCGCTTGGGGGTCAATCTCCACGGGGGGGGGGACTTGATCCGGGTGCTGCTCGTCGATTACGATGGGTGGGGGGACTTGATCCGGGTGCTGCTCGTCGATTACGATGGGTGGGGGGACTTGATCCGGGTGCTGCTCGTCGATTACGATGGGGGGGGGGACTTCTAACTCCGGCCCCTCTTCATCAGAAGAGGGTGGCTTGGGTGCCGTTGCCGTTGCAGTTGCTGGTCTAAGCTTACGCCCACCCATGCTCCCAGCTGTCATCGACTAGAAAACAAATCAGACAAACATTGTAATGTGTACTCTAGCTCAGCTTCTCCCACACCACGGGTCGGGACCCAGTTGCTGGGTCGCTAGGGATTCAAGGCTGGGCTGCGGGGCGTGGTTCCCATTATAACTAAACAGGACGATTTAATTCAGATTTGTTTTGACATTGTTAAAAAACAAAAAAATGAAATATAAGTTGAGAGTTATAAACAACCTGTTGTAGATGCCAATGTCAGGGAAACTGTAACAGTTAAACATTGTCACAACATTTAAATGTTGTCCTACTTTATAAACAGTTTGTTAACCTAATAGGATAGACATTAAATAAATAAATACCTACTAATACTGCATCAAAAATTATTCATAGGCAATGTGCCTACAATGTTTTAAAACTTAGTCATAGTGCAATTTTTTGTGTGGAGAAATCTATGGCCTTTGGTGATTGTACTCAATATAATTAACACAATGGTAATCAGTCTAGGAAATTTTCAAAGTTATCAAGGCAGAGTAGTTTTTGACCGACGGAGGACTAAGAAAGCAATTTAAAATAAAATCATAAAAGTGCAGTCGTGGGCAAGTTCATCATATAACGAACCCAAAAAAGTTGAGGGACACGTGTCAAAATGGCACTAGTACAACACTTGTTCTTCCTTTAAAATAGGAATTACAAATCCATAAAAAAATAACAAAAAATAACTCCATAATTTATTTGTCCATTCTCAGAAGAACAGAAAGTCCACCACAAAACCAAGGTAATTTGAGATTTCAATGTGTATTTCAACCATTAAAGTGTTCAAGAACGAGATTATTGTCACATTGTAATTTTTACTACTGAATTTGTCAAAATCACAACAGATGCTGTATGAAACTTTTGAGTAAACGTTAAAATCTGTTATAAGTTCATGATCTGGAAAAGGGAATGATTTCCCCAAAATTTACTTAGAGGGAACTCAATTGATTGAATTAGAATGTCTCTGCCATTGTTTAAAAAACAATGCAGGTCCAAGTAAGATTTTGAAGTTGCCTGTAAATTTTGTCAAAGACGGAGTAGCCGTTTGAATATGTATCATGCGAAACACACAAACAACTACCATCCAAAGCTATGTTCTCCTCGGGACAAGTGAAATTGGACATCTCGCTACGCGCATCATGCACCAGAGAGTGATATACCATTTTATTATATCGTGGAAATTGCTTGATTGGAAAAGGCACTTACTGTCAGCTGATATTCGTAGCAGCTTTCAAATTACTTTCCTAAATATGTTCACAGATTACAGCCTAGACAACAGTTAATGATAGTGTTTAGGAAGACATCTTCAGCATATTTTTAATGCAATATATATTATGTTGTTCGACATTACTGGTGTGTACGCCTACAAATGACAAAATTGTGTATTTTTGAGCCAGGTTACAAAGTTTATAATTTTGTATACTGGGCGTACTAAATTAGTTTGGGAAATGCTGCTCTAAAGCCAATAGAAAAATTTTACATTTACCTTGCACATTTTATATCCCAATAGGGGCAATAATGCAGTTTGTTTTAGATTTTGTGTACAAAACGTTTTGAGTGCAAAAATACTGGTAGGTTGGTATAATGATTTATTTAACATTGCAAACGGTGCACAGATTAGTACACTACCAAGAGAAAAAATGTTATATAGTAGTGTTTATCATTTTTGTTTGAATTGCAATACTTAACAGATTTAAAATAATACTTATCTTCAAAAATCATGTGCCTGTCTGACTGTTGTTGATTTATTTGACAACAATACTTGTCTATTAACTCAAGCCATACATGTCGGAAATAATACAATACCTTCTCCAGCAAATGTTCATGTCTCCTGTGTTGAGCTTGGAGACCATCGCGCTCCAAGGCTGCACGCATTAGATTCGCAGCTCGTTGAGCTTCCATACGATCCTGAAAAGAAAATACAAAGATAAGTGAATGAAAGGAATAGAGTGACGTTTCCCCAAAGGCGGAGAAAGTGCTCCCAGTTTCGGTGAAACACTGGGGCAAAGGCTCTAGCTGCTGTTTGCCCGGGTGATACCAAATACTCATACATAATATAAATATTTATAATTAGAAGATCTTTCTAAATTCTTTCTATTCATTTTGTTTTGATGGCCTGCTTTGTTATTTTCTTTTTGTTGGTGTGTTTGGTTTTGTTATTGTTTTTAATTTCAGTTTTGTAATTTAATCTCTTGAAAAAGGAACTCCAATCTGAGTTCCGAAACGTTGAGTAGTAATTAAACTCAAGGAGTGGCGTAAACCGAAAAAAACTGTTTTGTTAAAACACACGCTGTTGTTGTGTGAAACTGTGTGTGTGAAATGTTTAACTTTGGTTTTATAGAAGGCGACTATGACGTTGATATGTTACTACTTTAGACAGAAATTAAAAAAGTGACTATGTATATATAGTTGGTAAGAGCATGGCCCGGAAAGCCAAGGTCCTGGGTTCGATCCCCGGTGTCGTCACTTTTTTAATTTCTGTAACATACACAGCGTCATAGTCGCCTACATATAAAACCAAGGTTAAACATATATATATATGGATTGTTGTAGGTTTTCGCGGCCAAGTGCTCGGATAAAAAAAGGATCTTGGAGTAAAACCGCGTCGAAAATAAGGTTGAACCAGGGCAGAACCTGGGCGTCCAACCGACGTTTTCGTCTGTTACTACGTCAGACATTAGGGCTTAGTATAAGGCGGGCGCTTGCGTGCTTGCCAGCCACGTGACTCCAACCTCGTTAGAAGTCACAGGTCAACCTTGATAATGTCTGACGTAGTACAGACGAAACGTCGGTGGACGCCCAGGTTCTGCCCTGGTTCACCTTATTTTTGACGCGGTTTTACCCAAGATCCTTGTTTTTATCTTATATATATATGTAAGTACTTTAGATAGAAATTAAAAAAGTGACTACATATATATATATACGTATGAATATAAGGTTTTTTGCATAAGCCCGCTTCAAGGACATAGTTATTGATTCATAGTAGTTGTCGTAAAAGTTTGCCCTGACTGGGGTTCGAACCCAGAACCTCCAGCTTAACGTGCCATAGCTCTACCAATTGAGCCACCGGGACTACAGGTTATGAGTTCGAACCCCAGTCGGGGCAAATTTTTACGCCAAACTGCTATGAATCAATATATATATTTATATATACATATACTGTACTGTTTGTAGTTCAGATGAGACTGTGGGACTGTGGTTGGGGATTTGGAAATTGGCTCTTGTGTTATGAAAATGGACAGCGGCTTAATGTAAGGCCTATAGTACATTTCAACACTCAAGACTGTGGAAGAAGATGTGCATTAAAAGGCAAACATCAGAGCTACTTTACAAGTGTGATAAGCCTATAGCCTCCAAGTGCCTCCAGAACCACCCCAGTCGTAATATGCGGTTCATTGAGCAGAGTTTTGGAGGATGAATATTGAAGGTTTTGAAATTATCCACAATATTATAAGAAGGACTTTGCAGGCCGGATCAACATTGTTGAAAGGGTATACATATCCCCCAGTGTAAAAAATTTTATTGCAGTTTCAGCCCAAACTGTGTCCTCAGAAAAACAACTAGTAAAAGTATAAGCCTACCTAGGGGAGGGCCTTCGTCTTGGCTTTAATTTCTGTCAGTTCTTGCACCCACGCACTTGTGTTTTTTTTTAGGCTGAAACGCCAAAACTCATATGAAAAATATATTGGCAAAATGTTCCAATCAATAATAATAAGATGGAAGAAATGAGAAAATATGAGTCAACTGTTGAAGTTTTCTCAAGGTAAAATAGCCACTTGTCGCTCTAGTTTCACCGCAACATTAACACTAGATTGAGTAACAATAAAAAACTCTAGTGCAAAAAGGCTTACCTCAATTGTTTTGGTTTCTCTAATACGTTTAGCCAACAGGCGTTCCTTTTCTAAATTGCTTCGTTTTTTATAGGCCATTTGGTCCGCCTTTTGTTTCCTCTCCTCTCCTTCCTCTCTCTCGCGAAATCGAAGTCGTTCAAGATTTTGCGCTCGCCGAAACGCCTGCGGGCAACAAAGAGGACTTCTCTATACTCTTTTTTTTCCAAGTCATCACTTGAGTACCAGTATATACAACAACAAAGATGCATATTAATTTAGATGAGAAAAGGCTGGTGACCGCCGTAAACTTGCGTAATTCCTTGAAAGTTGGCGAGGGAGGGTCAAGTCAAAAGTAGTGTTTTGTCAAATCATTTCTCTCAAGTGGTAATAGTCATTTTTTTAGTCAATTTTTAAGTTGATTGGTTAAAGTTTACCTGTCCCACCATAACTGATTGGTAATAGTGCGAGTTTGCATTTATAAAAAAATAAATCACATTTTGTCATTTGGTGCCTGTTTGGGCACACATTCCAGCCCTGGCACGAGACATTCCCCAGCGTCATGTGATGCAAAAAAATTTCCTTGTTGATGTGTTTTTTCCCCAAAAAAAAAAAAAAAAGTTTTTGGGAGGGACTGAGGTAGCCTACATGCCAATTCTGGGTGGGGAAAGTGTTAAACATTCTCAAAATCACTTTTTCTGCATATGTATTAGATGTATAATCTGACCATGGACATTACAATAAATAATAATTACTTGGAGTATTGAAATGTTAAAGTTTTAGATAATGACACACACCCATGATTTGAATAAAAAGACAGCCATTCCCTGCACACTAAACATGCATTGTAGAATTAAGGGCCAAGCTGTGGATGAACTTGATGTCCACTCAAAGTGCACAAACTTGCTTTGTTACTAAATTGTAAAACAATTGTCAAGATAAATTTGCACAATATTAAGCAATACAGTAGTTGCAAATAAAACTATGCCAAGCTTTGCATTGATGAAGTTTTATGGGCGAATTGAGTTGTGTATAAGGATATAGAGAGCACAATCAAGTACATACCCTTGGCATTTCTTCAATGCATTTTTATTGTGCAGGCTAGTGTATTGGTGTGTAAGGTTTGGTTAAGTGTATTTTTACTCTAATAGGAAACGCCAACGTGTTGTAGTCGAAGTGAGCGAGCCATTGTTGAGTTAATACCAGTGAGCTTACCTTTCCTCCCCCTACTCAAGGCTGGATCCACACGGAGTCTTTCCTCCCTAGCCTATCATTAGGGGACTAGAGTGGCGCATTATGGCCTTTCACGTGACACGCCCTTTACCAACGAAAATCAAAAAACTATTGTTTATACCTTATAGCAATCAACTTAAATGCAAATGTTCCTGGGAATTTTAACACATGACTCGCTCACTCGTTAACAACGACTTTGGGGTTTTCCTAGTCTAGTGGTAAGGCGCTTTTTTTTTAATACCGAATGTGGGAGGCTGAGGTTCAAACTATGGCCAAGGATAGATTTTGTCAAGTTAGCTTTGAAATGCATACAATAGGCCTACTAAAGAAAACATGCAGTACGAAATACATTCAATAGATTGCCAGGTTTACTCAAATCTCCCAGTCGGAATGTGGGTGGAATTTGAGTGGCGTGAAAGATTCGGTGCACCTTGGGTCATGCAATGATTCACCACCAAAAACATTCAATAAAAATTATTTCTTCAGACAAAACCAACTATCGTTTAATTAAACTTTACAAATTTGCCACTCGAGTAGGCCTTAAGAATTTATTCGATAATGCTGCTTGAATCTGTGTCGACCCGAATGAACCTTGACTAGTTTTACCCACCTCTCTTTCAGCTTTTCTTTTTTTGTCTCTGGCCTCATTGGCCAGCACAAGCGGGCTCTTCGGGCGTTGATAGGCAGGTGGCCCAGCTTGAACTTGAAGGAGGTTGGGGTTACCGGAGGTTCCAGGCTCCGTGGGCTGAAACCAGATCACATTCATTCCAGAAATCACGTAGTTATTACAACAGTGTCAAGTTCACACATTCAACACTTATTGCAGACAGCTTTGCCCAAGCCACACTAATAAATAAATTCGCATATTGAGTCGACCCACTACTTTACACAGCTAATTATCGGCAGGGTAATTTCAATTTAAAGCCGACCAAACCAACCTATCGGCGCTGACGACATTGACGCGCGAACAATGGCCAATCAGAGAACGTTATTTTAAGTACAGAGAAAAAAAGAAAGGTACATTGATAGGCCTAGCACGACAGTAGTAGATTATCGTTATTTTTGTTAGCCATTTAGAAACAATTTTAAAAATTGCAATTTTTGGGGTTTTAACAATCATTCAAAACCATATCTTTTTATTGATGATTTAAATCAGCCCAAATTGCTTTTCTGCACCTGCCTGTACACCCACAACCTTAAGACGCGTGCTTGAATTCTCTAGTTGTACGATTACTGGCATTTGATACGAGTTAAATATTAATAGGCCTTGTATTGTATACTCAAAACCACTTGGATTTAGTGGATAAACAACTCGGTGATATAATCTTGTTTGTGCATAACCGACAGAGGCAGCTCGTGTCACTCTGATTCGGGAGGTCATGTGTTTGAATCCGCCAAACGGCAATCCTCACTGGGGTTTTATTATTCTTCTTAGTCGTTGAGGCGAATCTGGGATCCGATTTCTCTTAAAGCCCTGGGGACATTTGTTTGCAATTATTCAAACATCACCTTTTATTTTAAAAATCGTTGTCAAGAGCAGTGTCCCAACCTTTTTGAGTCGAGGGCAACAGCAGTAACAATGTAGCACCGTGCCATGGTGAAACAATAGTTCCCATTACATTAGTCGTGACGCGTGATGAAGAGGAATTTTATTAGTTTGTCAAGGACAACGAGAAATTTGATCAAAATAGGTGTCGTAGTCTATAGTCTTTAATGCGCTCAATGTAATTTGATATCTTTAAAAAATAAAAGTGTTTGATCACATTTCAAACCATTTTTTCAATCAGTGATAAAATCAACTCCCAAAATGTTAAAATGTTTTACATTTGGCATCAGAAGTCTATGTTCAAAACAAAAAAAGTATAATACAAATTTATACTCTTTCAGCACTCAATTGAAGTGAGAAAAACGTAATAAATAATATTAAAGTCTTGATTTCAAATTTTGTATGTGGTCGTGGTAGTAATTTGTTTAATAATTAGCGCAAACTTTTTTCGAAAAAAAAAAAGAAAAAATCGGTGAGAAATCAAAGGCTGGTGTTTTGGACAAAATAACGAAGAGATCTAATTTAGTGTTATTTCGAGACATGGGATAAAATATCGTAGAATGTTTAACTCTGTTAAGTGATAATGTCATAGAGCTGCCTCTGTTAGTTTGATGGCAGTCTCGGCAAAGGTCCGTCTTAGAGGTGGTTGGATTCAGCCAGAAAATCAGAGTCGAGACGCGCCATCTTTTGTGTGATAGATGCGAGTTATCTTTTAAAAGGAATTTTTTTTACATCGCCTATTTTATAATTTGGAGCTCTTTGATTAGGTATTTTGGCACTGATGAACTGTATGAGAGTGAAAGCAAATTAGTCATGAGATATGATAATTTGTATCAACTTACACCAGAGCCAGGAGGAGGACAGGAGTCTGTGGGCTCCTCCTGGTTCATCGTCATTACCTCCACTACGGCGAGGAAGTGCGCACCGCCCCCCTCGTCGAGGTCCTCGTTCATCGTGATCACCTCCACTTCCTGGAAGAAGTGGGGACCGCCCCCCTCGTCTAGGTCCATCGCTTCTTCGGACAAAATAACTTCTTCTTCATTGAGGAAGTGGGGAACGTGGCCTTTGTCGAGGTCCATCCCCTCCTCGTCAGAAAACAAGATCGGTCCGTCCGGTCCCATTTCCACCATGGTCTGTTGTTTCATGAAACAGGAGTACATTCCTTTTTAGAAATTTGCGTAAAATTATGCAATTATTAATTGCAGCCTGCTTGTACAAAGTTACATGAGTGCATGGACTAAACTCTGCCTTTCTCAGAACTTCCTCCGAGGCTACTTGAAAATATAGTGTGCTACATCATGTGATCATGTTTATCTTATTTGTAGTATTTGTATTATTATGTAGTCAATTTCCCTATAATATTCTGTATATATACATTGTATTACAAATTAAATTTAGTCTGCAATGAATAAATACTAGGAAGCTTTGCAAACTCTTTTTTCAGTCGCGTTGATGGATGAGCTTTTTTGTAAGTTTTTAGTTTGCGTGGGTTCTCTTTACTTTTGCAAGTGCTTTTGGAACGGCATTGTAGGTGATTGTTGACAAGTTTCTATTGCTACTATGATGTACTTCGAAAAAACTTATAGTGAAACCTTATTCTAGCGATTCTGTTTACCTTTCAACTTTTTTTTTCAAAAGGCAATACATCACCATTACCTTAATGTCCATGTAAAATATGAACGTTGTAGCCCCACCCGTTTAGTCAGAATCAATCAAAATATCACGAAAATATCGCTTCAAAAATTGAAAAAAATCATAAAAGTATGATATTCATGAGAAATATTTCTTCGATTGATACCAAAAACGTGGCTGGTCTAAGTCAGAGATTTCAAAGGTTCCCCTCCAATTTTCGATGAAGATTGCATTGCTGTTTAACCGGTAGAGTGCAAAAACAAACAGATAGAAAAAACGAGCTAATTTTTTTTTGGGGGGGGTCAGTGAAATTGAAGTCTTTGCTTCGCTCATCCAAAAAATAAAATAAATAAATTGTATTTAGAGTCTACCCACTCATCTATATAACTCAGTGGGGGACAGTAAATAAAAGCGACCAAGCCAACCTGTAGGCCCGACGCAATCGACGAAAGTGAGCGATAACCAACCAGAGATAATATTTGTTCAATGAGAAATGTAGTAATCTTTGTAGTATGGACGTGCAAACACCCGCGATCAACGCCAGATCATCAAGCCCCGATTCAAAACAAATTGAATTTATTATGTTTTTGTTGCTAGGGACGGCTCAAAGTCCACCGTTTACAAACTCTTAAGACAAGAACTGGTTGGACTGAATCCAAATGCAAACGTAAAAAACTTCTTGATATTAGCGGTGAATGGACCCCTGGACCTCTGCATTGAAGCAGATATTGCAACCACAAGACTAACGAGCCACACAAACTAACAATACAAAAAAAATGAATAAATCCAAAGGCTAAATAAAAACCTTATGCATTGGGGTACAAACAGTACAAGTGCACTAGCGCGCTGCGCTGCGCCTTGGCTGTGGCACCCAAGCTGGCACCTAGATATAACGTAGACTAGATCCCACATATAACAAAAAACTTGTAAAAAAAACACCCAAACCTTACACAATCAAAAGCAATGAGATCTAAAAGAAATGCCAAGCTTATGTACCCTCCTACAGTTTCGCAATCGCAATGACTGGATCCTTGCAAAGCGTGGCAACATTTTATTTGCAACTATTGTTTTAAGGCTGATCTATCGGTTTTTTGATTTAGTTTTGGGTTGAACGGTACGCCTAATATAAGACGATTATAGTGAAATTTATGTCGTATACCCCGGACATGTTCCTGATCATAATTTTTTGGTTGGAAGGCAAATTTTTGTTTCTATTTGTAAAAACCATATTCTGTCTACAAACTGACATACTTGTAAAAATGTTATCGTTAATATCTTGAACGGTACAATTTTTTCTTTTCACGGTAAAAGGTGGGATTTGTACCGGCGGAGGAAGAAAAATTTGTACCCGTGCAAGTGATCAACGGGGGAAAAGAAAAATTCCAAGTATGTTTGTAGCAAGAGTACGTTTTACAAAATAGAACAAAAAATGAGCCTTCCAATCCAAAATTAAAATCAGGCAATATGTCCGCCTCCAGGGCTATACGTCATAAATTCAATATAATGGTCGTATATTAGGCTGTACCGTTCACCCAAAAATAAAGTCAAAACATAGTGTTGTCAATGTCAAATAATGATAATTGATTAACTATGTCTGTTGTTTTGATAAAATAAGATATAGGAAAATTTTAATTAGACCGATAGATCAACCTTAAATGTAAATGTTTGTGCAAATTTATTTTGCTGAGCTTTGCAAGGATACAGTCACAGGGCAAGTGAATTTATGTATTTAAGATGCGAAACTGTAGGAGGGTACATAAGCTTGGCATTTCTTTTAGATCTCATTGCTTTTGATTGTATAAGGTTAGGCTGTTTTTTTTTCAAGATTTTTGTTATATGTGGGATCTCATAACTTTTTCAAGTTCCATTACAAAATTATTTGTTAAAATACAATAATTTTATCAAATTCAATTTAATTGATGTGGTATTACCAATAGTATTACCAATAGAATTTAAAATATCTAGTGGTCCAAAGACTTGGTTTTTGCAAACAATGTAGGTGATGTTGATTATATTCTTGTAATAAGGCTTGTATTAAAACCTTTATTTTGTAAGCCTTCCAGCAAAACTTTTTCTTTCAAAAGCACACTATATGCTTAACTTTAAACGTGCATGGTAAAATATGACGTTGTAGCCCCACCCTGTTTGGGCTGAATTCGCTGGATGATTGAAACTGATGAATTAAGACAGTAGCAGTAGTAGTAGATAGCTAACATCCTTAAAGTGATTTTGAGCATGTTCAAGCCATTTTTCACCAAGATAGGAATTCTCGTACTCCAACCAAAATTTTCGGCATGTTTGTCAGGGTACCTAAATCCTCGAATTTGATACCTTTCAAGTTCAATCACGTTTCATGACGGCTGGGTAACACCTCGAAATCACCCCAACTCTGCTTGCTGTATAAGGTGCCCGAGTGTGTAGCGCGCCACGGCTTGGCTGCGGCGCCCTAACGGGCACCTAGATATAACCACGATAAAACTATCTTATTAATAATCTTATCGCACAATTTCAACCACACTATAAAAAATACCCATTGTATTGTAGATCTACATGCAGGTAAAAAACTAATCACGTTTTGGTACCGGTAACAGTTCATAATAGGCCGGGACATAGGCCTACTCTAAGGGCTAGTCGATAGCTGTTTACTTGACGTCAAATTCTAGCACAAAACGTTGACTTTTTTACTTGGTTATTTTAAAATTTTCATTTCGTTGCGTTAGCGTTGGGAGGGTTGGTTGTTTGGGAGAAGTAGGTTCTTCGTTGAGAATCGTGCTCATGTTTACATAGTTGCTCGCGCATCTAGTTCAAGGCTGGCTGCTTAGTGCAATAGTGCACCACAATCTATGCATCATCGCATCGCAGACGGGTTTTACATTACCGTTGCCAGCCAAGAGTGCTCTAGTCAAATAAATTAGAATTGAAATACTAGTATATGCGGAACCCCTGCAAGGACAGGGCCTAGAGTACGTCGGGCTTGATCGCGCCCTCACGGTGAGAAGGGTGGACAGTGTTTCGACAAATACGTATCGAAAACAGTCTCAGTTGCGTTTTAAAACTGTTTTTCATCATCAACTAACTATCGGTGTGATCGATCTATTTACCTGCAAACGATTCGATATCGATCGGGATTAAATGTTAATTTTGATAATTTCTTTATATAACCGTGTGGGTGGGCAAAGTGTTTGAATACAGAAAGTGGATGGTGTCGTCTATTGTGCGTGTTTATCATGAAACGCGTCTCGATACCCTCTTGAATGTCAATATAGTGAAGTGGATAAAGAGTTGCGTGTGTTATCGCCGCTGCAGGCGTTCTCCAAGGAATGCCCTACGGTGGACGCGGTGCATTTACGCCCTACGCCCAGCGCAAGTGCCCCGAGTATGCATTCTTATTTTGTAAATGCTTCTTCAATTAGTATCCGAAAGTGTTGGGGGTCCATATATTATCAGTGGCATATTTTTGTACTTAATTTGCGTGGCGTTCCACATCAATCGATAAATTTTAAGAACATCCATCTCGAATGGGTATCGAACCCGGCTCCCAAAAATCTAAATTTAACAACAACTTTCATAAATTAATTAATTTAGGGGGCCTAAAGCTATTGTAGCCTAAAGTATAATCTTACGGAACGGCAATATTTGTGTATTTTCGGTACTACCTAATTAGCTACATAAATTAATTAATAAATAAATAAATCCGTATTTAGAGTTTAGTTTACCCACTCAGTCACATAACTGATGTTCAGTAGGGGACAGTAAACCAAAGCGACCAAGCCAACCCATGTAGACCCCGACGTAACCTTACCTACTCACTCTCACGCCCGGATTTAATAATTTTATCAAAAAGTTGTTTCGCCGACTGAAAACTCGTTAGGACTATTTATTCCGTTTTATCAACACGGAAATGATACCATTGGACATTCCCTCTTCCAGGTTGAAGCAAACAATTAGCCAATGTAGACACGCTTCACACCACAACAAAAACACTACCCTCGACATTTATTATCAAGGTGATGCACAAAATTATTTTGAAACAAAACTGAAAGATTCCAACAACAAAAGCCAACTGGGACACTTGCATATGACAAACTCGAGCACCTTTCCCCCCCATAGCGTGGATTTCAAAGGAAAGTTTTTTTTTCACATATCACCTTGTTTTACTTGGCTATTGCATTAGTTAGTTTTTAAATTGTCTATGAATTTCTGAAACGTTTCAAGCACTAAATATTTGCGAGTTTATTATTATCCAACTAGAGATTGTTCCAACGTCAATAGGCCTACTCGATCTTCCAATCAGTAAACGTCAATCATAAATACCTATGTAGGCCTAAATAAAATAATACCTATGAATAAAAAATAAATAAAAAAACAAACATAAATACCTATGGTGAGTAAATTATTAATTCCCAGGAAACATTTTCAGTAAAACATTAGCTTATAAAGTAATACAATTGATTAAAATTACATTGGAATTCACTTTTGTGCTATCACAGATACAAATGAGCATATTTAAAATTAAAAATAGGTGATAAAAGAAGAACTGGACTGGCACAAGGATTCATTAAGGGTGTAAAAAGCCCTGTGTGTGTTTTTTTTTTTAAAGTATTCCTAAAAATCGCATGTCTTTTCAATATCGGTAATATGTTTAGGAAGAATATTATAAATCTGTGCACCAAGGAAGTCTAGACGCTAGTCTGCGAGGTAGGACATGTGCTGTATTCTCACGGTTTCTGGTGTGATGACTGTTTGAGTCTCCCCAGATTAGTCTTGATGTAGCAGGCGACTTCCAAGATGTACAGACTGGCGACTGTTAAGATGTTAAGTTGATAAAAAAGCTGCCAACATGATTGCCGATTGTTAACTTGAAGTCAATTTTCTATTTCAGGGTCGTAAACAAAGGTGTAGGCCTATCCACGATAATGAGAAGTCGGATTATTGATTTAGAGCAACCATTATAAACCCAAAGATGGCATGGGCATAGGATTTTAAAATTGATATATTTCCCAATTACACGTAGGCCTTTTTACAATTATGTATGTATAGGCCAACCAGTACTTCTTCGGCTAGGGGGATCCAACTTTTCAACACGTTATTTTTCGTGTACTATCACTATCCTCGCCAAAGCGCTTCGCCCCCCCCCCCCACCTAACCTAGGGTTTCCCAACAAAAAATTATGCTGGGAAAACCAAGGGGGGGGGGGGGGGGGCGCGAAGCGCCGTGGCTAGGTTAGTATTTAGTATTAAAGTTGGACCCCCCTAGCCGAAGAAGTACCGGCCAACACAGTAAACACACACACAACATAAAGTAGGGGCTGGCGGCTGGTAGACATGGAGCTCAAATGTCAACTAAATTGTGATTGTGCACGACAATTTCGAAGAAATTATCTACATTTGTGATATATTGACCAGGGGAAAGTGTGAATGGACCCCTTTAGACCCACTGTTATACTATAGGCCTCGCCTACTACTATCTGACCTTGGTTGGGAAAAATACTATGCAATCTTCATTATTGCTTGTTATGCATCGAATCAAGAAGGGGTTACTGTAGACATGTGGTCCTCCATACATTTGCAAATCTTTTACCTTTAGGGTAGGCCTACAACTATTTTGTTCAAGTTTTCAAGATGGCGGCCCATGACGTAATGGTCAAAACTCCCAATTCCGTCATGTGTAGCCTATTCGCTACTTACTTTGGTAGAGGATTGTTAGATTTTTTGTATGCCGTATAGCGCCTCACGCATTTCAATACTTTTTTTTCAATGAAAACATACGCACCCGAAATCCTTTCCGTTACAAAACTACTTACGTTAGGTTAGTCGACCTTTCCGCCTAGTTACCTGCCGCGCTAGTTCTAGGATATTTTTGATAAGAGCGCACCCGAAATCCTTTTTTAGCGTGAGGCGCTATACGGCATTTTTACCGATTTTTTTTACTTTAAGATTATACGTTGCTAATACATACCAACAACAAAGTTCGAGAACGTGCAATTCGTTCGAACGACGATTATTAGAGACGAGGGCGATACTAGAAGCGCAGACTAGAAGCGCAGACAGGCAATACTTCACACACACACGGACAGGACGGCACAAAACACAAGACAGGACGGCACAAAAGACAGAACACAAGACGGCACAGAAGACGGGACAAAAGACAGTGCAGAAGACAGTAGTCTTACTACAAAGACACTTGATGAATTTATCAACACTTGATACGCTATAGGCAGCACTTGGCGACACTTGAGAGCTAGGCTATACACGTGCGACGCAGGCGATGACCAACGGGGGTATGACTAAACGGCGGGAACAAAGCAACCCGGAAGCCCGCCAAACGCCCGCTGACGTCAGAGTCAAAGTCAAAACCAAACTTTATTTTTTCATCTTTTCCACACATAATAATAATAATAAGGTACAACAACAAACCAGGGGGTGTGATTTTTTAATTTTTATTTAAAAAAAAATAAAAATCATGATTTTTTAAATTAAATCAACTTTTGGATTTAAATCAGAGTTAACAAAGCAACCCGGAAGCCCGCCAGACGCCGGGTGACGTCATAATCAAAGTCAAAAGCAAGCTTTATTTTTCATCTTTTCCACTCATAATAATATACAATAGTAAAAAAGGTACAACAACAAACCAGGGTGTGATTTTTTTTAAAATTAAAATTTAAAGTCATAATTTTTAAAATTTAAATCAACTTTTAGATTTAAATTAGATTTTTTTCGATGTTTTGCGATTTCCGATTTTTTCGATGTTTTTCATTTTAATGATTTAAATCTGAATCAATTGATTAAAATAAAATAAAAATATATAAACGGAACAGAATGAATCCCCGCAATGGGCAACAATGCCTTATTAAATTATAAATATATGAACAAGATGGCACATTAGGCCTGACTGACGGAGACAACAACAACAACAACAACATGACATGTTACTAGGAAGCTTCGCAAACGCTTGTTTTAGTCGCGTTGATGGATGAGCTTTTTTTAAGTTCTTAGTTTGCGTGGAATCTCTTTTCTTCTTCAAGTGCTTTTTGAACGCATTGTAGGTGATTGTTGTCAAGTTTCTATTGTTAATTGTTATTATAAACCTAAAAAAAATCATATTAAAACCTATGGATTCTGGCTAACTTTTTCAACCTTTTCTTTCATAAAGCAATACATCACCATTACCTTAATGTCCATGTAAAATATGAACGTTGTAGCCCCACCGGTTTGGTCAGAATCGGCCCCAATGTCACGAAAATATCGCACTAAAAATCGAAAAAAATCGTAAAAGTACGATATTCATGAGAAATTTTTCTTCGATGGTACCCAAAAAACGTTTGGCAGGGTATAAGTCAGAGATTTCGAAGGTCCCCTGCAATTTTCATCAAGATCGCATATGCCGTTTGCCCGGTAGCGTGCGAACAAACAGACAGAAAAACAAACAAACAAACAAAAAACATTTGAGTTAAATTTTTTGAGGGGTCAGTGAAATTGAAGTCTTCGCTTCGCTCATCCAATTATACAAATGCAAAAATAGAATTCAAATAAAATAGGAGATTACGGAATAGAGATAAACAATGATGAAATTTCCAAACAAGTAAGGAAAACAACACTAAATATATCTAGACATTAGTAGTAATTTTTCATTAAACATTAAAGGGGCTTTTACACACAATTTTTTTTAAATCACATAATTACACTAAAATTACCGTTTAAACAATTGTATCATGTAACTGTGATCCAATTTTTCAATTTTTTTCTATTATGAAATTTGCGAAAATTGGCGTTTTGGGAAATTTTTTAAATTGGCTTTAACCTGCTTCGTTTTTGTTTCACAGATACTAAAGCACCAAACAAATCTAAAATGGTCCTTTATAGCATCGTGTCTTGAAACTATGTACACATATACACTCAAACATGCAAAAATATGCATTACAAAATCACACCCCTTCTTGGTAATCAACATATTTTGACCGAACCACTTTCCCAAATTACAAAACAAAATACAGAGGATTTACAGAAAAGGCTGTCTAGTACGTCAATAATGGCCAATTTTTTTTGATGAAAATTCTCCAAGGTCACGGAGCATCAAGATCGTCCCCTCAATCTTACTCTTGAACTTGAACTTAAATTATGCATTATTCGTACGGTCATCGTAGTGTTTAAAAATATATTAAACTAGTTATGACTTATGCTTCGCCACCAATTATTTATTGCTCATCATACTGCAGGATCACCCTTTACTATGTACGTTGATATTATTTGTTGATTTATTTCTATTGTATTTTATAATGTGGTTATAACTTAGACATGGTAAGTTATGACACTTTGTGACTGGGGTCTGGCCCTTTTCTAACTTTCTATGGAGTTGTGCATCTTAATTTTCGATTAATTGCCCTACAATTTCAAAAGTCAGTAATGATAATACCACCTTTCATGTTCATGAACGCCGACTACAGAGCGGTGTGGCAGAGTGGTAACAGCGTCGATTTTAGTTCGAGAGGACGTTGGTTCAAATCTTCACGGGGGTAGTTTTTTTTTGTTATCATTACTATTCAAGACTTATTCTTTATGTTGTTCTGCACCGGATGTTATTACATTCGATGTCGTTGAGACCGCACACGCAATTCTACGCCGGATATACCTAATAAATTTTGAAAGGTGACATGAAGAATTCCTAAAGTACCGAGTGCTGCTCAATGAAAATAAACTAATTTATTGTATTTCGTGATTATTTGAAACGTAACATCAAAGATTGCAAGTAACAAACAAAATTGTAACAATTATCCGTGTGTAGTGCTCGAAATTTTCCTGAAAAATTGAAGTCGAGGAAAAAAAGGAAAATTTTCCGTTATTCCGGAAAAACTGGGGAAAATTGAAATCTCTTTACTTTTCATAAACCTTACTAGTTCAGTTTAGATTATTGGCATCTCCATGGTAAATTAGAAATAAAGATTTATTAGTTTATTTACGTGTGTTTACTATTGATGTTTATAAATGAGAGCCTACTATAAGGGTAAGGCAGCAATACTACATATAGCATTTTCCAAAATCACTTGCAATTATTGCTATTATCGAAATTAACATTTTTTTGCAACTAGGCCTTGGGGCTAATGGCAACAATAGTCCTCTAGCCCGAGAGCATGTTTACAAGCCTGCAATCAAATAGGTTATATTGATGTAAAACGATCATTATGTGAATGTTTTAAGTCACAATATTCGCTGGGTTTGACTTGTGTTGTGACCGGGAACAAATTTTCACCATAATATTAATAACATAGACTAATTATAAGGCGATTTTTATTTTGTTAACATATTTGGAACGATTTTCATACTAGGTAGCGCACTACTACTGGAAATTCGGTAAGTTATCGTTGCGAAATATTGAGATTTTTTTGAACGGCAATTGGGAACTCTGGAAAAAGTAGACTGGATTGGATTCGTAGGTAATCGCACGAATTGAACTCGAAAGCGATGGTCACAAGTCTGTTTACCATGATAAACACACAGTGACACATCATGTACCGCCGCCGGCGTGGACTGGGTCAAAAAAGCGCGGGATGCTGGCATGTAGTTAGGGCCCGTATGAGGTCGCGTAGTAAAGCAGGGTCTGGGGAGAAGCCCCAGCCGCTGGAGGGCAATTTCGCCCGAAGGCGAAAATTTTTTGGGTTCGTTCGTTAGTCATATTTTATGGCCCTAAAACGCTATTTTAGGACGCGATTAACAGGCGCCAACTAAGTAACACAGACCCGAGCTCGCAATTCAAATCTCGCGAAAATTATTATTTCAGGGAAGCCTTACAAACCAATAATGTAACTCGCAAGACCCCAAATTGGACACTCGCAAAATGCGAGAGCTTGGGGATGAGTGTATATGGACATTTTGATGAATCATGCATAACTTCCTAATAAAATGTGTAAGCGTAAGCTGTAACCTGTAATGATACGATTTACGGTACTATTCTACATCCCCCCCGCGCCAGCGCCGGCTGCCCCCCCCACCCCACCCAACGCCATCCCGTGCTAGTTGGAACTGGCAAACCAAAACCAAAATACTTGCAATCACAATCGAAATTTCTTCTGTAGCGCGGGGCGGCGAGAAAAGGCAATAGCCTATACATGATAGCACTAAGTCCTACTGAAACTGAAAAGTGAGAAACGATGAACAACCATCTCTTTGTGAAGAGCCGGCTAAGGCACCCCATAGTCCTCGTTAATATTATTTAAGTATTTTGTTCGGCAACTCTTTTTCGCAGTACACAAATATACAATCATATATATTTTCGTCTGAAAATGACAGTGTAGTGTGTACAAAATGTTCCACAGGGGCCCGAATGTCAAAAAAAACCCGGGGTGCGATCGCACCCCCTGCCAGTCCGCGCTGCATCCAACTCGGTTAAAGTTACAGAATAGAGACCCTGTCGGACTAGAGCACAATTAGATTTTACTAGCCGATGCAAAAGTTTTCAATAGCCTGGTCTGAGCGTGATGTTTCACCCACTGTCTAGGGGATGCTTTACTAGGAAACGCTCAGTTCGAGCGTTGATAAGCGCAGCAGTGCTATAGCTAGGACCACGTTGCACATTTTTGTAAATTAAAAATTTGCGACGTTCGCTGTCCACTGGGCATGTTTCCAAAGTATTATTATTGCCCAAGGTATTTGGTAAACCCTGGATCAACCTTTACTTTGTGGATAAAATCCACCGTTCATCAAAGACCTTGACATAATTTCCTCGGGAAAACTATTATAACTCTTTGGTAAACAAATAATGCACTGTTCCCGATAGTATTTTTGATTAATTCTAGGTGGCAGGCATAATGGCCAGAAACCCGTGCGGACTTTTCGTTGCCATGGTAACGTTACTGTTTGTTAAATGTAATTTCCATCTACACTACTATCGGAATCAACTGTTAAAATTAAACATATTCGTGACCGGACGGGACATTCTAAATGATTGGCCACCTAAGATTTTGTCGCCGTTTACTTTGAAAAAAAAACTGTTCGATAACTTTAATGCAAACTTTGCTAACTTTTGTGAACGATTTTGCCACAAAACTAATGGCATTCAACCAGAACGAAGCTGCGGATGGTCCACCAATTTCAACTCGATCCGAACCTCGTTCGAACGTTATGGCGAGACTTTCAAAAAAAAAAAAAACTAAAAAAAAAATAAAAAAAACAAAAAACCAAGGACTATTTTTTCCGCCAGAGTCCCAAATGGAAACGCTCGCTTCGCGCTCGCTTAAAAACTGGGAGGATATGTAATTGGGATACCTTATTGATGAAAATAATAATTACTACATTAATATCATTTTTTATCACTAGCACCTTAAAACCAAATTTATCAAATTTTCAGACTTGCGAAACCCCGGAAAAACCCGGTTTTTTTCCAAATATTTACTGTAAAATTGGTACCTTTTAAATCCCTATTCGTGTGCAGAAAATGGGCACTATATTAGATAGATGTATCTCTTCTATCTACCAAGGCAGAGATGTGCAAAAATGGGTTGCCACGAAATACGCAATTTTTTAAAATTCTAGATTTGACACATGAATCTCCTTGAATTGTGATTGATGGTACCAATTTCCAATTCGCGAATTTCGCGATAATTTAGTTGATACGCGAACCCGTTGCGAAATTAGCAATTATGTCTTAAACGCGAATAGTCACGAAATTTAAAAAAGATCACAGTTGTGGTGGAGGTGCACGGTTTAAGTAGTCGAAAAAATCAATCCTGTCTGGACATAGATGGAGGTGCCGGGTCATAACAACGCGATTGGAGATCGTGTTAATCGTTTGCGGATGTTTCTAACGAATCCATGAAAACATCAGCAAGCAACGGTGAAAGAAACTTCCCACAAACTCTAAATAACAAGAGGATTTAAAACCAGTTCTAGCAATTCCAGATGCTATCAACAGGTGTAGCGCCCTCAATGATAAAGAGTGGCAGCGGAAAGTTTGTCTTTAACAATGGCCAATGTTGCTGAACAAGTTACACTTGGAAGTTATATAAGGAGTAGGTCTAAGACTACTAAAACAAATTTATTTATAAAATAAATAAGATTTAACAACATACAAAAACTCACAAGTTAGAGTCCACCAAATATTGGAATGTCTTTTAATACCTCAACTAGTGCCCTTGAGTCTCACAGACGATCTGATGTTAGATCCAATGGGTCTCAGGATGTTTAAAAGAAACGTAGACTACTTGTTAAAAGGTCGTCGTCGGGAACTTTTCCCCTTCCCTTTGGACTACCTCCCCCGGACCGGCAACGACAATGACAACACGGGACGGATGATGACTCAGACGGAGCGACCACGACGTGGGGAACCCCTGCCCTCCCCATACGCTTGTGGCTGGTTCTGACCAGCACAGGCCTGTCCACCCCTTGTTCCCCCGCGTCATCCCTTACGTCCCTCCCTTCGTCTCGATTAGCCAAGTTGCATAAATGGCTATCTTTGGACTTGCTTACTACTTTAGGGGAAACTTCACTCAGGTATACCCCCACCATCGGACCTCGACCGGGCGGACAAAAGGGAGGGCAGGCGATCGAGATGAATAGAGAACTTGAGAGGGGTGGCTTCAATACATAATTCACTTGTCATTGTTGCTATCGATAGTTCCTAAAATATAATAATATGAGATTAATTGCACTTACCTATAAATTGTACACAAAATTGGTCAATACGATCAAATTGGCTTTTTAATTTAATTTTTAACCTAAATTTGGCTTTAGTACCCGGCCAATCGGATGTGTAATTAAAATGGCCTCCAATCAATAAAACGGATTGCAGAGATATGTTATTATGAGGGTGCAAAATATTGGCATACGTTAGCAATCCGATTTATAACTTAATTGGGAAAGAAAAGTAAGATAAACATAGCCGTAAATATCTGGGTTGATAACCGCTTACCATGTAAAAATGTGTAGATAAAATTTATTTAGCTTTCCGACAAAATGAGTAAAATATCAAAGCAGATGAAGAGATGCAATAACGGGTGAGTGTGGGGGCGGGTGGTACAAGAACGGGACTGTGGTGTGACTGCTGACAATGAAGTGTCTGCCATCAAGCTATGGTCTCGAGCCACGTACTCGTGAGAAATTACTACTACTAATAATAATAGCCCCCGTAGTGGATGAATAATTTGGGCAAGTGTTTAGAGAATCTATGTTACGTTTTTATATCAAATTCAAAAAAAAATTAAATCCCAATGGTGTCAAGATTCGAATTTTTGTGTTTTTTTTTTTTTTTTTTTTTTTATACAAACGTAGAAAACCCTCTGCTGTCAGGTCCATGCAGGTTAAGTGTGGCGTTAGAAGAAGGAACATAAAATATAAATAATTACTTTAGCTTCTCAGAAATATTGTTGTTAAATAATAGTTTTACACGCACTCTTCAAACCTGTGTTATCCAGATTCATTTACCTAAGCTTATTTAACTTCTATCTGATTCAGTTAAAAACCGATTACAAAAGAGGCACAACTAAATTAACCTTAATTACATAAATGCAGACACAACAATGAACTACAGTTAAGTTGAATTTGAATATTATTTATTGTAGGCTTATTATTTTGATTATTTCCAGTTTTATTATACATCGATTACGGGCTTATACTAAAGGTTGCAAACGTTATTGTGCTGTTTGGTTCTCTCCTGCCGCACGTAGCTTGTACTTTATATTCATAAGTAGTTATAGCTAGTCATAAGTTCGGAAATAGCTTCATTTGGTTCAAAATTAAAATAAAAATACAATTTGAGTCATATTTGCCAAATGAGTTCGATTCCATAGGTAAAAGTAACAATTAACCTCTAATTTTATATTTTAGGTACCAGTGATATTGAACAATGACAGGTGAATTTGTTTCTAGCCACCTGTCTCAATTTTCTTATTCATCTCGATCGCTTGCCCTCCCTTTGTCCGTCCGGTTGAGGTCCGATGGTGGGGGGTATACCTGAGTGCAGTTTCCCCTAGTAAGCAAGTCCATAGATAGCGTAAGGCAAGTATAATAATAGTAATAATAATAATAATATAATAATAATAATAATAATAATAATAATAATAATAATATTTTTTTTTTATTTTTTTTTTATTTTTTTATTGAAATACATATCTCTTATACATTTTTTTTTATGAAACATGTTCGGCCATCCACAAGCTGCACAGGACAGCTTAACTGTGGAATATGTTACATTTAAAAAAAAATCATACATGTGAAATAATGATTTTTAAATAATTCAAAATTCCAGATAGCAATACAATAATTAGTGAAGTAACAGTAAGTAACAATAAGCAGTGAATGACTCAGCGTGTAAAAAATAAAATAAATATAAAATACTAAAATAAAAGATTAAAATAGTAGATAAAAACAAATTAATGTGCAAATTAAATACTTAAACTAGCCAAAAAAACATTTTAGTGAAGCAACAGTGTGCAGATAATAAAGTGAATAAACAGTGAATAGAACAGATATAGAACGGTGAAGTATTAGAGTGCTAATTCATTTTCATTAAATTATGAGACACTTATGTAACAAATACACAAGTACAAAATACACAACAACCCTAACTTCACATATTTCGTAACAAAAATGCCTTTAGTTCTCTTTTGATTTCATAAATAGTCTCTAAATCTCTGATGTTCTTTGGAATACTATTAAAATAGAAAGGTATAGTGTAGCTTAGTGTTCTTATACCATACTTATTTGCAACCCGTGGCAACTGGTATACTGCCGAAGATCTGGAGCGAGTAGAAGTAGTGTAATTTATAAAAATTTTGTGAATATTAACGAAAAAATGTTTCAAAACTAACTTATATGTGAATAATTTCTGTAAAGGTAAAACGTTTTGTAGTCTATAACATTCTAAAGTGCTTAAATTATTTTCAGTAATCATCTTCATTATTTTATTTTGAATAGAGATTATGCTATTTAGCTGTGAGAACGAAGCATTTCCCCAAATTAACAGACCGTAGGAAATAACCGACTCTGCAAGGGCTATATAAACCATCTTTACATATTTAAATGGTAAAATACTTTTAACTGCATATAATTGGTAAGCGCATGACCTTAAGCGTTTAGATATTTTTTCAGTTTGTATATTCCAACTAAAGTTACTATCAATCTCCAACCCCAAATACGGATGGCTGTAAACAGTTGCAATTGAAGTATCACACGAACAATCCAGATCAATTTTACCCGCGTTCAGATGTAAGCATTCAAAATTGTGGGCAATAACATTGATATTAGTATTTCGACCCGCGTTTAACGGCATAGAAATGTGCACAATCTTTGTTTTTTTCAATATTTATGATTAGCCTTACGTCATGGTTCCACCTGAGTAAATTTAGAAAATCATTTTGCAAGTATCTTTCTGCAATTTTTTACGTTTTTATGGATAGACACTAAAGCAAAGTCATCAGCGTAGCAAAAAGCAATGCACTTAATAATATACTTAACCATAATATTTACATATATTAAGTAAAGTTGAGGTCCTAAAATAGAGCCTTGTGGTACGCCACTGCTACATGACTTTGCTTCACTATACACTTCGCCTATTCTTACAATTAACTTTCTATTCGATAAATAATTTTTAAACCAATTTAACAATGTACCTCTAACCCCAATACTTTCCAACGCATCTAGCAGCTTATTAAAATCAAGGGTGTCAAATGCTTTTTTATAATCGATAAACATACATAAAATGTTAAAATTTTCGTCTAGCTTAGTATTAACTAGGTCAGAAAAGGATGCCAAAAGGTCTACTGTACTTTTCCCTCTTTGAAATCCATATTGTTGTTCGTTTATTATTTTAAATTTCGTCATGTAATCTATTAAGCAATTTGCCACGTATCTTTCAAGTATTTTTTCAATGCTACACATAATGGCAATTGGCCTATAATTGACATATTTCAAATGGTCGCCCTTTTTGAAAATTGGCCTAACAACAGATGTTTTCAATGTTTCTGGAATAATACCCTCCTTCAAGGATAAATTAATAAATAGGGCAATAACTGGACTGATCTCATCAACTATATTTTGCAGATCCTTAACTCTAATTCCGTCAATACCTGCCTTTTTATTATTATTCATTTTAAGTATTATTTCTTTGACTCCGGTTGCTGAAATAGGAGGCACGTATATCGACTGTAATTGTTGCTCGTATGCATTATCTCTCATATTGTTATCTACACACTTAATGTCGCAAATGTGAACAATATTTTCAATTTCATCTACAAAGGTATTTGCAAAATTATTAGCAATGTTTGGAATTGTATCATGTCTACCTAAAAATTTATTTATGACTTCCTCAACTGTATCTTTTTAATAATAATAATAATAATAATAATAATAATAATAATAATAATAATAATAATAATAATAATAATAATAATAATAATAATAATAATAATAATTATTGATTCATAGCAGTTGTCGAAAAAGTTTGCCCCGACTGGGGTTCGAACCCAGAACCTCCGGCTTAACGTGCCATAGCTCTACCAATTGAGCTACCGGGACCACAGAACAAACCTTTACTTAACTGCTATATGTTGTGGCAAACTTTTTCGACAATTGCTATGAATCAATAATTATGTCCTTAAAGCGGGCTTATGCTTAAAAATCTTATATTAATAATAATAATATTTTTTTTATTTTTTTTATTTTTTTTATTGTACGTACTTTGCAATATACATTATTCGGAACATAAATATTTTCCCACTAAGCTGCAAAACAGCTTATTAGTGGGGCGCATAGAACAAATATTGAGAGCGCACCGGTCACTTACATGTACGCACAACCAACACCTATACAGATTAAATACAAAAAATAAATAAAATAAACACAGATTGTTAATAGACATTTCGTTTAGAAATAACAAAGAATTATACCTAATAATAATTGTACAAAAATTAATCAATCAAATCAAAAACAGCGGAATTTCCAAAGAATCAATGTTAATGATTCAGAAACACACACAAAAAACAAACAAAAGCAATTTAGTCAAAAATTGGTGAACACCTTTATGTATTCAACAAATAATCTTTCGACTTCCGTTTGATCTCACTGAAGTATGAACACATGGTTAAAAAGATAGGCAATTCATTAAATAGCTTTGGTACTAAATATTCTAATCTCCGTTGGCCATATTTGTTATTAAACGAAGGTACATTAAATTGAACAGTGTGAAAACTACGAGTGACTTTATTTTTTAGTATTATATCTTTAAATTCATTTTTAAAGTAGTATGTTACAATAATTTTATATTTAAACATTTTTTCTACAGGAAGCACATTGCATAAAATATAACTTTCACGAGTAGAAAGGTAATCATAACGTGGTGGTCGAATTAAGCGGACTTATTTATTTTGTAAGGTCGATATTTTACTCAAATGATAATCGGCAGCATTACCCCAAGAAAGTAAACCATAAGAAATAACAGACTCGGCTAGAGCCACGTAAACGCTACGTAACAAACGAAAAGGCAAACAGTTTTTGAGATAATACATTTGACTGAGGCATGACCTTAGTTTTTTACATATTGAATCAATGTGAGGTTCCCAGCTGAAAAACTTGTCAATCGCTAAACCCAAATAAACATGACTGTCCACATTTTCAATAAACTCTTCACATCTACATAGAGTTATGTCTGCTCGTCTATGTAAACATTCATTTGAGTGACAAATAACTTTTACTACCTCACACGAATCACGGTTATGAGGAGAGCAAATATGGATAAGTTTTGTTTTATTCGCATTTATGACATAGACTGTATAGTCATGAATCCAATAATAATAATAATAATAATAATAATAATAATAATAATAATAATAATAATAATAATAATAATAATAATTCAATTTTATTTAAAATATTTTTCAAAGACAAATACACGATTAAAAACAATAAAAACAATCATAATTACAATAATCATGATTAGAAGATCAGCTTGAGGTTCTGGACATAGTTTGATATAGTCATCGAACTAAGATGGTCAGGTTTCTTGTCCTGAAACTGTATCTTCACAGGGATCTTGCACTCCGTCGAATCGTTGTGATTTTAGAACTTGACGGAGAATGGGATCACTTGGTTGGGTTTTTGCAGTAGGCGAGCCTGGGTGTGGTCCCAGAGAATGTGGCGAAGTTCTGGGTAAAAATTCATGTTTCTCGTAGTAATACTCGCAAGGAGTGTCTTCCTCATAAATCTCTGCATACTCCGGGTTGTATTGGAAGGCAGTGAAGAACTTGACGGAGAATGGGATCACTTGGTTGGGTTTTTGCGGCAGGAGAGCCTGGATGTCTACGTGCGAGATGGTGCTGCACCACAGAACCGTGATAGATGTCCTTGTCTTGACAATGTACAATATTTGTTCACAGGGAAGGTAGTTGACTCTCCCAATCCAGAGGTAGTAGAGTACTCATTTCGTCTCTCTTCGATCGTGGCGAAATGTCTGTCAACGCAACTGATAATCTTGACACTACACTAATGTTCCCGTTGATTGTTGCTTGTGCTGACGAGCGAACCTGAAAGTATTGCTGGTCTTTACCGGCATGTTTCACGCTGATTGTAACTTTCCCGCACTCCTCCTTTGTGTCCGTATTTTCAATTATCAACTCCTCGTGAAACGCGATCTCATCATAGATCTCGTCATCAATGTAAAATTTGTATCTTTGAGACAGTTCATCGTGTGGAAAGTGTTTTGCAATTATAGCCAATCGCTTTGATTTGTGGGGCTTACTGAAATCTTTTGTCATGATAATGATATTCAGAATACCTCATTCCCACCCGTGGTTTTATCACCTTGAATGGTGTAATGACGTTATGTTGAGCGTATTCGCCACCGACGGACTGTCGTGAAGCGCTGCCACTGGCACTTCTTAGCAAATATCACCATGTTCCGGTACATAAATAGATCATTTTACTATCTTTCTAATCTAAATATTGTCTTATGCCGGACACGTGTTCCACATATATATTTCGAGATTTTATATTCGAGCCTAGGCGCTAGAGTCTATACTTTCTAACCATGGTCTAACCCAGTACTATTTATAACTCCATGGTCTAACCATGGATTTACAATATTCTAAGTCCATGGTCTAACGAAGTGTTATCCTTGGTCTAGCCCTCACATTTTAGTTTATTAGCTTCCTTTTGGTTATTTTATTACACTACAGTATTTCTCGATTTGGATGGTCGGGAAACACTCCCGTAGGTGGAATTGTTAGTAATTAATACAATCCAGAAATTAAAAAATCCATCCCGATCGGAGTACGAAACCCGAGTCTCCCACTTTCCGGGTGGACGCCTTAACAAGTTAACTTAATAAGTTTTATTTGAATCTTCAAACAAAATTCTACCTTTTGCATCACGGTTACCTGAATTAAGACACAGAACAGCAATGATTGTGTTTGCATTCAGTTTTTTTGGATGAGCGTAGCGAAGATTCCATTTCACTACACTGGAGAAAAAAAATCCGGAATGTTTTTTTTCTGTTTGTATTTTTGTGTGTTTGTTAACACGATTCTGGCTAAACCGATACTCCAATTGCGATGAAATTTTCTGGAGGCCTTCGAAATCTCTGAACTTAGAACTGCCACGTTTTTGAGCGCAATCGACAAATTATTTCTCATGAAAATCGCAATTTTACGATTTTTTTCGTTTAAAAAAAAATCTTTGACTTATAACACCTACATGCTTTATCCGATTGTAATGATTTTGTCACAGAACCTTAATTTTATGAATTAATATATTCGTGTGAAATTTGAGAGCAATCAAAAAATTATTTCTTATGAAAATCGCAATTTTACGCAATTTTACGATTTATTTTCGATTTTTAAAACATTTCTTCGACGAATAACACCTACATGCTTTATCCGATTGTAATGATTTTTTCACAGAACCTTAATTTTACGAATTAATATATTAATTTGAAATTTTATGCTTAATCGAAAAATCATTTCTCGTGAAAATCGCAATTTTACGCTTTTTTTGTTTCTTCGATAACACCTACCCTACATGCTTTATCCGATTGTAATGATTTTTTCACAGAACAACAGAAAATCTGCATAACACATGGCAGCTCAATGCACCAATTACGCTCATCCAACAACGCGGCTGAAAAAGCGTTTGCGAAGCTTCCTAGTGTAGATAAATGGAGCAAGTAATTCAAAGTTCACCGACCCGGCACCTCCACCAAGTGTCAGATGAAAGTTCATTTCATTACCGTCTGATGAATTAGGAGACGATAATAAATATGCAAGTTTGTCTAAAACGCGATCAAAGTTCTTTTCTGAGACTAGAAAGCTTCGTAAACGCTTTTTCAGGCGCGTTGTTGGATGAGCGTAATTTGTTAAAAACAAAAAAGCGTAAAATTGCGATTTTCATGAGAAATAATTTTTCGATTGCGCTCAAATTTCACACGAATATATTAATTCATAAAATTTAGGTTCTGTGAAAAAATTATTAAAATAGGATAAAAAATGTAGATGTTATAAGCCTTTTTTTTTTAATCGAAAAAAATCGTAAAATTGCGATCCGACTTCTCATTATCGTGGATAGGCCTACACCTTTGTTTACGACCCTGAAATAGAAAATTGACTTCAAGTTAACAATCGGCAATCATGTCGGCAGCTTTTTTATCAACTTAACATCTAAACAGTCGCCAGTCTGTACATCTTGGAAGTCGCCTGCTACATCAAGTCTAATCTGGGGAGACTCAAACTGTCATCACACCAGAAACCGTGAGAATACAGCACATGTCCTACCTCGCAGACTAGAGACTTCCTTGGTGCACAGATTTATAATATTCTTCCTAAACATATTACCGATATTGAAAAGACATGCGATTTTAGAATAGAAATACTTTTTTAAAAAAATAACCACAAGGGCTTTTTACAGCATTAATGAACCTTGTGCCAGTCAGTTCTTCTTTTATCACCTATTTTTAATTTTAAATATGCTCATTTGTATCTGTGATAGCACAAAAGTGAATTCCAATGTAATTTTAATCAATTGTATTACTTTATAAGCTAATGTTTTACTGAAAATGTTTCCTGGGAATTAATAATTTACTCACCATAGGTATTTATGTTTGTTTTTTTATTTATTTTTTATTCATAGGTATTATTTTATTTAGGCCTACATAGGTATTTATGATTGACGTTTACTGATTGGAAGATCGAGTAGGCCTATTGGCGTTGGAAAAATCTCTAGTTGGATAATAATAAACTCGCAAATATTTAGTGCTTGAAACGTTTCAGAAATTCATAGACAATTTAAAAACTAACTAATGCAATAGCCAAGTAAAACACGGTGATATGTGAAAAAAAAACTTTCCTTTGAAATCCACATTGGAGGGGAAAGGGTGCTCGAGTTTGTCATATGCAAGTGTCAAGTTGGGCTTTTGTTGTTGAATCTTTCAGTTTTGTTAAAAATAATTTGTGCATCACCTTGATAATAAAATGTCGAGGGTAGTGTTTATTGTTGGTGAAGCGTCTACATTGGCTATTGTTTGCTAACCTGAAGAGGGAAATGTCAATGAATTTCCGTTTTAAAAACTGAATAAATAGCCTAACGAGTTTTCATCCAAAAACTTTTTGATAAAATTATTAAATCGGCTGAGAGTGAGTAGGTAAGGTTACGTCGGGGTCTACAGGGTTGGCTTGGTCGCTTTGGTTTACTGTCCCCTACTGAACATCAGTTATGTGACTGAGTGGGTAAACTAAACTCTAAATACGGATTTATTTATTTATTAATTAATTTATGTAGCTAATTAGGTAGTACCGAAAATACACAAATATTGCCGTTCCGTAAGATTATACTTTAGGCTACAATAGCTTTAGGCCCCCTAAATTAATTAATTTATGAAAGTTGTTGTTAAATTTAGATTTTTGGGAGCCGGGTTCGATACCCATTCGAGATGGATGTTCTTAAAATTTATCGATTGATGTGGAACGCCACGCAAATTAAGTACAAAAATATGCCACTGCATAATATATGGACCCCCAACACTTTCGGATACTAATTGAAGAAGCATTTACAAAATAAGAATGCATACTCGGCACTTGCCTGGGCGTAGGGCGTGAATGCACCCGTCCACCTACAATCCTTGGAGACGCCTGCAGCGGCGATAACACACGCAACTCTTTATCCACTTCACTATATTGACATTCAAGAGGGTATCGAGACGCGTTTCATGATAAACACGCACAATAGACGACACCATCCACTTTCTGTATTCAAACACTTTGCCCACCCACACGGTTATATAAAGAAATTATCAAAATTAACATTTAATCCCGATCGATATCGAATCGTTTGCAGGTAAATAGATCGATCACCGATAATATAGTTGATGATGAAACAGGTTTAAAAAAACTAGACTGTTTTCATACGTATTTGTCCGAAACACTGTCCACCCTTCTCACCGTGAGGGCGCGATCAAGCCCGACGTACTCTAGGCCCTGTCCTTGCAGGGGTTCCGCATATACTAGTATTTCAATTCTAATTTATTTGACTAGAGCACTCTTGGCTGGCAACGGTAATGTAAAACCCGTCTGCGATGCGATGATGCATAGATTGTGGTGCACTATTGCACTAAGCAGCCAGCCTTGAACTAGATGCGCGAGCAACTATGTAAACATGAGCACGATTCTCAACGAAGAACCTACTTCTCCCAAACAACCAACCCTCCCAACGCTAACGCAACGAAATGAAAATTTTAAAATAACCAAGTAAAAAAGTCAACGTTTTGTGCTAGAATTTGACGTCAAGTAAACAGCTGTCGACTAGCCCTTAGAGTAGGCCTATGTCCCGGCCTATTATGAACTGTTACCGGTACCAAAACGTGATTAGTTTTTTGCCTGCATGTAGATCTACAATACAATGGGTATTTTTTATAGTGTGGTTGAAATTGTGCGATAAGATTATTAATAAGATAGTTTTATCGTGGTTATATCTAGGTGCCCGTTAGGGCGCCGCAGCCAAGCCGTGGCGCGCTACACACTCGGGCACCTTATACAGCAAGCAGAGTTGGGGTGATTTCGAGGTGTTACCCAGCCGTCATGAAACGTGATGTGAACTTGAAAAGTATCAAAATCGAGGGGATTTAGGTACCTGACAACACATGCCAAATTTGGTTGGGGTACGAGAATTCCTTCTTGGTGAAAAAATGGCTTGAAACATGCTCAAAATCACTTTAAGGATGTTAGCTATACTACTGCTACTGCTACTGTCTTAATTCATCAGTTTCAATCAGCCAGCGATTCAGCCCAAACGGGTGGGGCTACAACGTTCATATTTTACATGCACGTTTAAAGTTAGAGCGATATAGAGTCTTTTGAAAGAAAAAGTTTGCTGGAAGGCTTACAAATAAAGGTTTTAATATAAGCCTTATTACAAGAATATAATCAACATCACCTACATTGTTTGCAAAAACCAAGTCTTTGGACCACTAGATATTTTAAATTCTATTGGTAATACTATTGGTAATACCACATCAATTAAATTGACTTTGATAAAATTATTGTATTTTAACAAATAATTTTGTAATGGAACTTGAAAAAGTTATGAGATCCCACATATAACAAAAATCTTGAAAAAAAAACAGCCTAACCTTATACAATCAAAAGCAATGAGATCTAAAAGAAATGCCAAGCTTATGTACCCTCCTACATTTTCGCAATCTTAATACATAAATTCACTTTGCCCTGTGACTGTATCCTTGCAAAGCTCAGCAAAATAAATTTGCACAAACTTTTACATTTAAGGTTGATCTATTGGTCTAATTAAAATTTTCCTTTATCTTATTTTATCAAAACAACAGACATAGTTAATCAATTATCATTATTTGACATTGACAACACTATGTTTTGACTTTATTTTGGGTTGAACGGTACGCCTAATATAGACCATTATAGTGAAATTTATGACGTATACCCCGGACATATTCCTGATTTTAATTTTGGGTTGGAAGGCTCATTTTTGTTCCTATTTGTAAAACGTACTCTTGCCTACAAACATACTTGGAATTTTTCCCCCGTTGATAACTTGCACGGTACAAATGTTTTCTTCCGCCGGTACAAATACCAACTTTGTACCGTGAAAAGAAAAAAATTGTACCGTGCAAGATATTAACGAGAACATTTTTACAAGTATGTCAGTTTGTAGACAGAAGTATGTGTTACAAATAGAAACAAAAATTTGCCTTCCAACCAAAAAATTATGATCAGGAATATGTCCGGGGTATACGTCATAAATTTCACTATAATCGTCTTATATTAGGCGTACCGTTCAACCCAAAACTAAATCAAAAATAGTTTTGTCAATGTCAAATAATGATAATTGCTTAGCTATGTCTGTTGTTTCGATAAAATAATATTTAGGAAAATTTTAATTAGACCGATTGATCAGCCTTAAAACAATAGTTGCAAATAAAATGTTGCCACGCTTTGCAAGGATCCAGTCATTGCGATTGCGAAACTGTAGGAGGGTACATAAGCTTGGCATTTCTTTTAGATCTCATTGCTTTTGATTGTGTAAGGTTTGGGTGTTTTTTTTACAAGTTTTTTGTTATATGTGGGATCTAGTCTACGTTATATCTAGGTGCCAGCTTGGGTGCCACAGCCAAGGCGCAGCGCAGCGCGCTAGTGCACTTGTACTGTTTGGACACAATGCAATTGAGGTTTTTATTTATCCTTGGATTTATTCATTTTTTTGTATTGTATTTGTGTGGCTCGTTGGTCTTGTGGTTAGCATATCTGCTTCCAATGCAGAAGGTCCAGGGGTCCATTCACCGCTAATATCAGAAGTTTTTAACTTTTGATTTGGATTCAAGTCCAACAGTTCTTGTCTTAAGAGTTTGTAAACGGTGACTTTGGAGCCGTCCTAGCAACAAAGAACATAATAAATTCAAATTTGTTTTGAATCGGCCTTGATGATTCTGGCGTTGATCCGCGGGTGTTTGCACTTTCCATACTACAGATTACTACATTTCTCATTGAAAATATTAATCTCTGGTTGGTTATCGCTCACTCGTCGATTGCGTCGGGGCCTACAGGGTTGGCTTGGTCGCTTTGATTTACTGTCCCCCACTGAGTTATATAGATGAGTGGGTAGACTCTAAATACAATTTATTTATTTTATTTTTTGGATGAGCGAAGCAAAGACTTCAATTTCACTGACCCCCCCCCAAAAAAAAATTAGCTCGTTTTTTCTATCTGTTTGTTTGCACTCTACCGGTTAAACAGCATGCAATCTTCATGAAAATTGGAGGGGACCTTTGAAATCTCTGAACTTAGACCAGCCACGTTTTTGGGTATAATCGAAGAAATATTTCTCATGAATATCATACTTTTATGATTTTTTTCAATTTTTGAAGCGATATTTTCGTGATATTTTGATTGATTCTGACTAAACGGGTGGGGCTACAACGTTCATATTTTACATGGACATTAAGGTAATGGTGATGTATTGCCTTTTGAAAGAAAAAGTTGAAAAAGGTAGACAGAATCCATAGAATAAAGGTTTCAATATAAGTTTTTCGAAGTACATAATAGTAACAATAGAAACTTGTCAACAATCACCTACAATGCGTTCAAAAGCACTTGCAAAAGTAAAGAGAACCCACGCAAACTAAAAACTTACAAAAAAGCTCATCCATCAACGCGACTGAAAAAAGAGTTTGCAAGCTTCTTAGTATTTATTCATTGCAGACTAAATTTAATTTGTAATACAATGTATATATACAGAATATTATAGGGAAATTGACTACATAATAATACAAATACTACAAATAAGATAAACATGATCACATGATGTAGCACACTATATTTTCAAGTAGCCTCGGAGGAAGTTCTGAGAAAGGCAGAGTTTAGTCCATGCACTCATGTAACTTTGTACAAGCAGGCTGCAATTAATAATTGCATAATTTTACGCAAATTTCTAAAAAGGAATGTACTCCTGTTTCATGAAACAACATCATGGCGGACATGGGACCCGACGTCCCAGTGTTGTTTTCTGATGAGGAAATGGGCCTTGATGGGGGGGGGCGGCTTTCCCGCACTTCCTTCGGGAAAAAGAAGTGTATCTCAGCGGGGAAGAGATCGAGATGGATTTGGGACCGCACTTCCCGCGGAAGGGGGAGGGTACAGGGAAAAACACGGGGGGAGGGGACACCGACCCCAAGGGAGGAGGACGCACAAAATCCTGTCCTCCTCCGGCTCTGGGGGGTAAGTTGAACAAATTATCAATTCATTACTAATTTTGCTTTCCCCTCTCTACATTTTCATCGTCCCAAAAAATCCCTAATCAAAGAGCTCCAAATTATCCAAATAGGGCGTTTAAAAATTTTTATAGATAACCTCGCAACTATCACAAAAAAATGGCGCCCCTCCACCCCTGATTTCGGGCCCTTGAACCCAAAACCCCCTTTCTAAGAAAGCTTTGCCGAGCCCTTGCCATCAAACTAAAGAGGCGCTCTATGACATTATGCTTAACGGGAGTTAAACATTCTATGATATTTTCCCATGTCTCGAAAAAAAATACTAAAATTTGATTTTCGTTATTTTGTCCAGCTGCTTCAGCCACCCCGAGGGAAAAGCCACGCCGGGGCCCCCCCAAAGCCCATTAGAAAGGCAAAAGAGGCCAGAGAGAAAAAAAAAAAGCTTAAAAAAAGTGGGGGGAAAATTTTCAAGGTTCATTCAGGTCGACACAGATTCCCCAAACAGAAATTTTCGAATTTAAAATTTTTAAGGGCCCACTCGATTTGGGAAATTTTGTAAAAAAAAAAAAAAAAAAAAAAAAACGATAGTGGTTTTTTTTCTGAAGAAATAATTTTTTAAAGAATGTTGGGGGGTGATGCATTGCGTTTCCCCCAAAGGGGGCAAGAACTTGCACGCCACTCAAATTTTCCCCCAAAATTTGAGCTGGGAAAATTTATTTAAAACCCTTTCAATCTTTAAAGATTTTGACTGGCAAAGTTTTCTTTTAATTTGGCCTATTGTTGCATTTCCCAAAACTAAACTTTAAAAAAATTTATCTTTACCCCCCAGGGTTTTAAACCCGGCCTCCCACATTTTCGGGTATAAAAGGGCCCTTAACCAAATAGACTAAAAAACAACCCAAAATTTTGTTGTTTTAAAAGGGGAGCGGTCATGTGGGTTTAAAATTTCCCCGGAACATTTGCATTTTAAATTGATTGATATAAAAAGGTTTTAAAACAATAGGTTTTTTTTAGTTTCGTTGGTATAAGGGGCGTGTCAATGGGAAAAGGCCCCTAATGCCCACTCTAGCCCATGATGGGGTAGGGAGGAAAGACCCCGTGTGGATCCCCCGCCTTTAGTAGGGGGAGGAAAGGTAAAGCTATGGGTACTCAACAAATGGTCGCCCCACCTTTGACTAAAAAACGCGTTGGCGTTTCCTTTAGAGTAAAAAATACCACTTACCAAAACACTTAAAACACCAAGACAGCTAGGCCCGGGACAAAAAAAAAATGCTTGAAAAAAGCCAAAGGGGATGTACTTTATTGTGCTCTCTATATAATTATACACAACTCAATTTGCCCCCCTAAAATTATCAAGGGAAAGCTTGGCATAGTTTTATTTGAACAAATTTTATTTCTTAATAATTTTTTTTTTTTTTTTCAAATTTTTCTTTTAAAAAGTTTTTCAATTTAGTAACCAAAACAGAGTTTGTGCACTTTGAGTGGACCCCAAAAATTTTAAGCTTGGCCCTTTAAATTTTACAATCATGGTTTGTGTGCAGGGGGTTTGGGTGTCTTTTTATTCAAATCAGGGGGGGTGTGTCATTAACTTAAAAAATTAACAAATTTTAATATTCCAAATAATATTATTTATTGTAATTCCATGGGGCCGATTATACACTAATAAAAAGAGAAAAAGTGATTTTGAGAATGTTTAAAACTTTCCCCCACCCATTTAAATTGGGAGTAGGGTACCCCAGTCCCCCCATTAAAAAACCTCAACAAATTTTTTTCATCACATTTACCCCCTTGGGGAATGTCTCGTGCCAGGGCTGGAATGTTGGGGGGTCCAAAAAAGGGACCCAAAAAAAAAATGTTTATTTATTTTTTTAAAGCAAACCCCGCACTATTGACCAACAGGTTTTGGGGCAGGGAAATTAACCAAACAAATTAAAAATTTACTAAAAAAAAATTTACTATGTACCCCCTAGAGAGAAATGATTTGACAAAACCAAAATTTTTTTACTTTACCCTCGCCAACTTTTAAGGGGAATTTCGCAAGTTTACGGCGGGACAAGCTTTTCCCTCAGAATTAATATGCATCTTTTTTTGTTGTATATACTGGTCTCAAGTGATGATTTTGGGAAAAAAAAAAGGGATAGAGAAGCCTCTTTGTTCCCGCAGGGGGTTTTGGCGAGCGCAAAATCTTGACGGGCTTCGCTTTAAAGGGGAAGAGGGAGGGGGAGGGGGAGGGGAAAAAAAAGGGGACCAAAAAGGGCCCATTAAAAAAAGAAAACAATTTTTGAAAAGGAACGCCTGTTTTGGCCCCTTTAAAGTATTAAAAGAGGCCAAAAAATTTAAGGGAAGCCCTTTTTTCACTAGAGTTTTTTTTTGTTACCAAACTAGTGTTAATGTTGGGGTGGAAAATTAAACGACAAGTGGCTATTTTACCTTGAGAAAACCCTTTAACAGTTTTTACTAAAATTTTCCTCATTTCCATCATTATTAATTATTTATTGGGGAAAATTTTGCCAATATATTTTCATTGTTTTTGACGTTTCAGCCCCAAAGTGCGTGGGTGCAAGACTAGCAAATTTAAAACCCAAGACAAGGCCCTCCCCTAAGTAGCTTATACTTTTACTAGTTGTTCCTCTAAGGACACAGTTTGGGCTGAATCGGCAATAAAATGATTTTACGCTGCAAAATGTACAATTTCAACAATGTTGATCCGGCCTGCAAAAGTCTTCTTAATAATATTGTGGAGAATTCAAAAACCTAAATATTCATCCTCCAAAACTCTGCAATCCGCATTACGACTGGTGTTTCCTGGAGGCACTTGGAGCTAGGGCTACACTCTTGTAAAGTAGCTCTGATGTTTGCCTGTTTAGATGCACATCTCTTTCCACAGTCTTGAGGTGTTGAATGTACAAGACATTAGAGCCTCTGTCCATTTTCATAACACAAGAGCCAATTTCCAAATCCCCAACCACAGTCTCATCTGAACTACAAACAAAATATCTTCCAACAGCATTTTATCCAAGTGCAGTCATTCCTTGTACCAACTAACTCAAGGAGTGGCATATACCGTGAACACATTTATTAAAAAAGTTAACATAATGTCTAGCCACGAAAGTATTCGCCAACATATATATATATATATACAGAGAGAGAGAGAGAGAGAGAGAGAGAGAGAGAGAGATGTGAGAGAGAGAGAGAGAGAGAGAGATGTGAGTCGAGAATATTCTCCAAAGAATATTCTCTGAAAGATTATGCTCTGAGCATATTTGAGCATTTTCTTCCCCGAGTCTTCAATGGTAACAAATAGCCAAAACTTCAAATATATATAATTTCCCACTTTTTTAAGAATGTTTATAAAAGCCACGACCAAACTTCACTTGTTGTAGTAAGCTGTTAGGCACTGTGTGCTTTAGGCCTCTGGCTTCAATACAGCAGTAGGACCTCCTAGGCCGTGTGTTGACAGTGACTAGTGCAATGATTTGTATATTTAATATAATAGGTACCCTAGTAAAAAAATACTACTAGAACCTACTTAATTTTTTTTTACAATAATAATAATAATGCATAAGCAAAGCCTACTGTTATTTCAGTATAGTTCTGGTTTTCTGAATTATTATTCCCTAATTTCCTATATCCAAACACAATCACCAAGCTACAAACATATTTCAATTAGACTAGACTGAAACTTGTAATTCCCAAGTAGTAGCCCATTCAAAATTCACAATTCTCCAATCAGATTAAGGGAAAGTTCAAGTAACATGAAGTACCTGATTAGGGGCCTACATTACAATTTCAAATAAATTGAAAAAAAAAATCTAATTGTGCTTGTAACACAGTTTATTATGCAAATTTGAAGTTTTTAGAATATGCTCGGAAAATGCTCGTGCTCGAGAATATTCCCGAGAATATTCTCCAAAAGAAAATGCTCGAGCATTTTACATCACTATATACTTGGCTTTATAGTAGGCGACTATGACGCTGTTATGTTATTACTTTAGACAGAAATTAAAAAAGTTCCTACACCCGGGCCCGGGCTATGCTCTTACCAACTGAGCTGTGCAGCAACCAATTTAATTAGACAGTTTTAAATTGGTTGCTGGATAGCTCAGTTGGTAAGAGCATAGCCCGGACAGCTAAGGTCCCGGGTTCAAACCCCGTTCTAGTAACTTTTTAATTTCTGTCTAAAGTACTGACAAATATATATATATATATATTTATATATATATATATGGATTGTTGTAGGTTTTTGCGGCCTGTCATAGGATAAAAACAAGGATCTTGTCTGACGTAGTACAGACGAAACGTCGGTGGACGCCCAGGTTCTGCCCTGGTTCATCCTTGTTTTTATCCTATGACGGGCGGCGAAAACCTACAACAATCTATATATATATATATATATATATATATATATATATGCAGACATTGTTTTTTTCGGGTAGTCCGTGTGGTTTTATTATTAGTTGAATGGAACTAATAATAAAACCACACGGACTACCCGAAAATACAATGTCTGCATATTCAATCCGTGAAAGTCTGCGATATAACATATATTTATTTATGTTTAACCTTGGTTTTATAGTAAGCGACTATGATTCTGTTATGTTAGTACCTTAGACAGAAATTAAAAAAGTGTCTACACCGGGGATCGAACCCGGGACCTTGGCTTTCCAAGCCATGGTCTACCAACTGAGCTATGCAGCCACCAATTTAAGTCACTTTTTTAATTTCTGTCTAAAGTACTAACATATATATATACTATATATTTTGATTCATAGCAGTTGTCGTAAAAGTTTGCCCCGACTGGGGTTTGAATGCAGAACCTGTAGTCCCGGTGGCTCAATTGGTAGAGCTATGGCACGTTAAGCTGGAGGTTCTGGGTTCGAACCCCAGTCAGGGCAAACTTTTACAACAACTACTATGAATGAATAACTATGTCCTTGAAGCGGGCTCTTGCAAGAAACCTTTTTTCATATATATATATATAGTTTTAGATTGGGGAAGGGTTGACAGGTTGGGAGAGCATAGAGAACATAAGCCCAGCCTGAAGGGCTGGGGGCGACAAAACTTTTCACCTGCTGATGACAACTGTAGCTAATTTAAAGTTGTTACCTTAATCCACGACGCGTTTCGTCCTTCTGGGACTCTTCAGGCGGATGGTGGCCACTAAAAATCAGCTAGCTACATGCAACCAAAACTCACAACACATAACCAAACCTGTGGTAGGGCCACACAAGAAGTAAATTCTGCAAGCATGTTGTCATCATCAGCAAGGTTACTTCACACACCATTCATACTGGGGCACACAGTCAGCACAGACAGTAAGGGGGCTTCCCTCCCAACTCTGGTGCTCGGGAGACAAGAAATCCATGACTTACCCTGGATTCGAACCAGGACCCTTGGCAACAAGAGAAAAGCTGCCCTCCTGCTGTTGCTGGCAAGGGTGCCTCTTCATTCATACTAAGAGAAAAGGTTAGAGATAGGAAGGGTGGAAAGTCACAACACAGCACAACCAGTGAAGGGGCTTCCCTCCTAGACTCTGGTGCTTGGGCGACAAAAGAACCATGTCTTACCCTGGATTTGAACCAAGACCCGTGGCAACGAGAGAGGCTGCCCTACTAATTGTGACTGGGATTCGAAAACGAAAGGAAACAAGACTACAAATTGCAAGCTCTTGGCTATAGCACAGGTACACGTGCTATATTAGCTCTTGGCTGCAGGTGAAGAGGTTGAAGGAAAAGACGAGTAGGGTCTAACAGGTTCATCACCTGCTAGGCCCCCCCAGCAGGACAAGGAGTCACACTTGTAATGAACAAGGAAACACGGACCCACCAGAGGGTGTAGAGTAGGCTCGCCCATCTCGACCCCATAGGTGAAGAAAGATGGAAAGTGATAGGTGTCAAAAGACTTGGTTGATCAATTAGTTTGGAAAAGGCCCAAAATGGCTATATTATATAAAATATATATTGATTCATAGCAGTTGTCGAAAAAGTTTGCCTCGACTGGGGTTCGAACCCAGAACCTCCGGCTTAACGTGCCATAGCTCTACCAACTGAGCTACCGGGACCACAAGCCGGAGGTTCGGGGTTCGAACCCCAGTCGGGGCAAACTTTTTCGACAACTGCTATGAATCAATAAAATATGTCCTTAAAGCGGGCTTATGCTTTAAAATCTTATATTCATACTTCCCAACTCATGTGAGATGAGATGTGATTGGATTTATCCATGTGATCTTTCAGTTATGACAGCTTCATTGCAGTCTTCTTTTGGGATTTATATCATGGAGGTCAACAATCACAACAAATTAGCAGTTAAGTAAAGGTTTGTTTCTGTGGTCCCGGTAGCTCAGTTGGTAGAGCTATGGCACGTTAAGCGGGTTCGAACCTCAGTCGGGGCAAACTTTTTCGACAACTGCTATAAATCAAAAACTATGTCCTTGGCTTATGCTTAAAAATCTTATACTTATATTCATATATATATATGTTTAACCTTGGTTTTATAGTAGGCGACTATGATGCTGTTATGTTAGTACTTTAGACAGAAATTAAAAAAGTGACGACACCGGGGATCGAACCCAGGACCTTGGCTTTCCGGGCCATGCTCTTACCAACTATATATACATACTCCTTGAGTTTAATTGCTACTCAACGTTCCGGAACTCAGATTATAGTTCCTTTTTCAAGAGATTAAATTACAAAACTGAATTTAAAAACAATAACAAAACCAAACACACCCACAAAAAGAAAATAACAAAAGCTGGCCATCAAAACAAAATGAATAGAAATAATGTAGAAAGATCTTTCTAAATTATAATATATATATTATAGTATTGGTACATTGGTATATGGTATCACCCGGGCAACAGCAGCTAGAGCCTTTGCCCCAGTGTTTCACCGGAACTGGGAGCACTTTCTCCGCCTGTGGGGAAACGTCACTCTATTCCTTTCATTCACTTATGTCTTTGTATTTCCTTTTCAGGAACGGAGGGAGGCCCAACGGGCTGCGAATCATTTGAGAACAGCCATGGAGCGAAATCTCCTGCAAGCGCAACGTAGAAGAACTGAAAATTTGCTAGAAAAGGTATTGTATTATTTCCGACAGGTATGGCCCAAGTTAATAGACAAGTATTGTTGTCAAATAAATCAACAACAGTCAGACAGGCACATGATTTTTGAAGATAAGTATTATTTTAAATCTGTTAAGTATTGCAATTCAAACAAAAATGATAAACACTACTATATAACATTTTTTCTCTTGGTAGTGTACTAATCTGTGCACCGTTTGCAATGTTAAATAAATCATTATACCAACCTACCAGTATTTTTGCACTCAAAACGTTTTGTACACAAAATCTAAAACAAACTGCATTATTGCCCCTATTGGGATATAAAATGTGCAAGGTAAATGTAAAATTTTTCTATTGGCTAGAGCAGCATTTCCCAAACTAATTTAGTAGCGACCCAGTTATACAAAATATAAAAACTTTGCAACCTGGATCAAAATACACAATTTGTCATTTGTAGGCGTACACACCAGTAATGTCGACAACATAATATTATATTTGCATTAAAAATATGCTGAGATGTCTCATAACACTATCATAACTGTTGTGCTAGGCTGTAATCTATATAACTATAGTCTGTTAACTCTGGGACTGGCGGCGGAAACCGAGTTTTGCCACGCGAGACGTTTTCGCCGCCGAGGAGCGGGATAAACGCGTACATTTTGGACGCTCCTCCGCGAGAAAGGATCGAATTTTCCGAAAAAAAATACCCGCGACCCGAAAAAAATTGCTTCCGGGTCAAAAAGTCGAAATCGCGAAAAACACCTTTTTTGGCATTTTTGTACTCGCGGTTGCCGCGCCCAAAGTACGCTTTGCGCCCAAACGTCGACGGTACCGACGTGTTCGAAATGACTACCGGTACGAGTAACGTGAAGGGTTCCGGACCAACTCCCATACTTTGGCCGGGACGACGAAAAACATTTCAAATTTTGAAGCAAGGAAATTTTAGAAAAAACGGATATATTACTTGGAGCATTCCCAAAAAGTCGTTTTTTGTTTCAACGTGTACACAATAGAATAAACCTCCGGTCAATTGGAGCACATTTTTGAAAAAAAAATTCGTTCTCTTTTTATGGGGCATTGTTTGGATTTTCCGGTTCCAAATTTTTGGAAATTTTTGGGTTTACGTAGGGCCCCAAAGTTTGCCAATTACAAAAGCCATGAATTGGATAACTAGGAAAACGCTTAAGTCCCGCCGCGTTGTTGGATGAGCGTAATTGGTGCATTGAGCTGCCATGTGTTATGCGGATTTTCTGTTCTGTGAAAAAATCATTACTAAGTTGAAAATTTTTTTTTTCAATTATTTAAAAATAAATAAAAATAAACTTTAATTTTTAATTTTTTTAATTAATCGTAATTTTAAAAAAGAAAAAAATCGTAAAATTTCGATTTTCATAAGAAATAATTATTTGATTGTGCTCAAATTTCACACGAATATATCGATTCGTAAAATTAAGGTTCTGTTAAAAAATAATTACAATCGGATAAAGCATGTAGGTGTTATAAGTCAAAGAATTGTTTTAAAAAAGAAAAACCCCGCAAAATTGCGATTTTCATGAGAAATAATTTTTCGATTGCGCTTAAATTTTCCACGAATAGATAAATTCATAAAATAAAGGTCCTGTGAAAAAATCATTACAATCGGACAAAGCGTGTAGGTATTATAAATCGAAGAAATTTTTTCAAATTAAAAAAAAATCGTAAAATTGCGATTTTTATGAGAAATTTTTTTTCGATTGCGCTCAAAAACGTGGCAGTTCTAAGTTCAGAGATTTCGAAGGTCTCAATAAAATTTCATCGCAATCGGAGTATCGGTTTAGCCGGAATCGTGCTAACAAACAGACAAAAATACAAAAAAAAAAAAAAAAAAAAAGAAAAAAAACATTCCGGATTTTTTTCTCCAGTGTAGTGAAATGGAATCTTCGCTTCGCTCGCTACGCTCGCTACGCTCATCCAACAAGTTTTTTAAAAAAATTGTCCCCACTTTCTTTTTCAAAATGCGCGAAAAAAAATCCCAAAGTTGGACAATTTTGAAAATTTTACAGTGTAATTTAAAAAATTTAAAAATCGCCTTCCCTTGGTTTGATTTCCGCTAACCGAGGCACATTAATGTAGAGGAATGATGAAGGTATTTTAATAAAATTAGTTTGAGAACCTTGGTTCGAACCCCGGATCAGTAGATGCCTTCGAATACGATTCTGGACACTTTTTTACCGTTTGATTTTTCATTTAAAATCGTAAAAAGTATGGTACACATTTTTTCTAAAATTAACGGATGGTTATCCGACCTAGATTGGACCTTTGCGATAATCGTGATACCAAACATGACCCATTTTGTAGCATTTGTATACACGTTATGGACCGACCAAAATAGTCGTGCGTGTCCGTTTTGGCTTCAAAAAATCATATTTTTGTTTTCTCACGGTTGCCGCGCCCAAAGTAGGCTTTGCATCCGAACACCGACGACACCAAAGCGTTCGAAATCTTTCAGGGTACAGGCACCGTCAAGGGTTTTAGGACCGTTCCATTACTTTGGCCGGGGCAATGATGAACATTTTGAAATGCGCGTAATTTCGAAAAAAGTTAAATTTGCTGTTTAAATAAAAAATGTTTAAAAAATCCTGAATTTTCAAATTCACTTACGGCGTGTGTGGAGTGCCCGTGCGGAGTTAACGCGGGGGGTCCAGACGGCAAAAATGTGTACCGTTTTCTTTTTTTCGGACATTGTTTGGATTTTCCATTTTCCATTTTTTTGAAATTTTGAGATGCGCGGTAGAGCCCCGAGGTTTGACAATTCCGAATGCCAATGAAATAGCAAACGGGTTAAAACCAAAATTGCCCCGATATTTCTTTCCGATTGCGAGGGAAAAAATTGCAAAGTTGGAAATTTTTTAACATTTTGCAGTGCAACTTTAAAAGTTTAAAATTTTGGTTTTCCTCGGTTCGATTTGGAACGACAAAGGCTCGTTAATGTAGCGGAAGAATAAAGGAATGTAAATAAAATTGGTTTGAGAACCTGTGTTCGAACCCGGGTTAGGTGGAAGCCTTCGAGTTCGGTCCGGGACACTTTTTGATAGTTAAATTTTGCATTCAAGGTCACAAAAAGCACGGTAAATATTTTTTGTAAATTTCAAGAATTGTAAAAACCACTGTATCCGATCTTTACGGAAATTGTCATACCAAACATCACGCATTCGGCTACGTTTGAAGGGTAGACAGGGGGGGAGACAAGATTGCAATGCGTGTCCGTTTTTGCATAGAAAATCAACATTCTTTTACACATGCTTTTTTTGAATGACCTAAACGGGCCCCATTTCGACTTTTATGTCCCTACTTTGTTGGTCTCATTAATTTCTAACAAGATCAAACTTTCTAAAAAAAATTACTTTGACTCCTATTTCGAATGTCCTGAGCGCCAAAACGGAACTCAAACGTGGTTTGTAAAACCAAGGCCGATAAAAAACGTCATTTTTCGTATGCATGCAAATGAAAAACGTCATTGCCTTCAACGATTCGATTTCCTTTGTTGACTTATAAAATACGTCTAAGGTTTGGCGATTACGCCCAACAACATCTCAACCATTCGTTTCCAGATCCTGGGCGCAAAAACGCACATTAAAATTTTGAATACTCTCGTCAGTGAATTTTTTACGCTAATTTATACTGATCACAACATATTAATAAAGTGCGTTCGTAAGCTTGGAGAGGCTCCCTACAGTAGATACAAACACTTGGGCCTACATTATAAGAAATCTATTTTTAGCTATGAAGTGATGTAATAAGTCAGACATTGAGTCTGGTTGAAGTTGTGGGGCTCTGATTGGGAAACTATTTTTTAAATCCAGTAACGAATGTCCATATAAAACTCCAGCATATGCACATGCACATCGATAACATCATGACATAGAAGCGTTTAGACAGCCTTAGTGCAATCGAGACAGCATAGACTTCCACCAATAGTGGGGTTTAGCCCGCCTAGGTGCAACCAAAGTATCGAGACGACAATTTAATACTTCCACTTTGCTTCCACTAATAGAAATAAATGTTTCATACTAGCGACTTCCTTTACGGTTGGGCAGTGGCGGGCTTTGGGGGGGGGGGGGGGGGCAAGTCAAGTCAACGAACACGACGAGGGAATCGAGAGGACAAAGTGGCGAGGAGTGATGGGGGGGGGGGAAGTCGAGTTTTATAATATCTAAACCTTGATTATTCAGTGAAATTTACTAACTTTTATCAGTACGAATCCGAATTTCGAGGACTGGTTTGACTGGACACCGCAATGACACTATTAGGGGGGGGGGGGGGGGGGGGGGGGTTTGAAATAGAAATTAAGACATTTCATTAATATCTTCAAGCCATTTCATTTTTGGGTCGTTTCCAATGGCGTCAGAGGGCTGCATCAGAGGTTACGGCCCTAATACTAATTTAGTTAAGTTTCTTTTGAAATATATCTGTCATTTTGGAAAATCCAAATAACATTGATTCTTTTATAGCTCGGGCAATTTTCGTCCGATCGGGTCCATCTCGGGCTCTATGGAACTGTATAAGTCAAGCACAGCAGTGGTTTATTACAGGGGTAATTTTAGAAGTAAAAACAGTGATCCGGGCATTCCGTCACCCATTTAGGGGCATTGTCAAAATTTATAATTTTTTTTTCCTTCCGATTTCGTCACGGGGCCACATACCCCGAATTACCTTCATTTCAACGTGGCAAATTTTTTTAAAAATTTCTTTAAAGAGTAGTTGGTCATTTTGGGATAAACATTTTCTTTTTTGTCATTTAACGGATATGCCTTCAACAATTCTACTATACTTTTGTTGGCTTATAAAATACGTCAAAGGTTCGGTGATTACGCCCAACAACATCTCAACCATTCGTTTTCAGATCCTGCGCGCAAAAAACGCACATTAAAATTTTGAATATTATACAATTTCGAAAAATTGTTTAAGTGGGTCAATCTTTTTACACGCTGACGATGGCGATTACAGTCTACCAGAGTCCCGAACAATTGTCCCAGGAAAACATTTCTCTAACATTTTACACAAAAGGAGTAAAAAAGATCCGATTTCGAAATTCATTTTGCACTGTACTTAGAGGCGGCGGAAAGCATCCGGCGGCGTACCGAAAGTGTCCCGGAAAACAAATTTGTCCCCGGACTTCGGATAAACGACAAACGTTAACCGCAAACTACCGTATAGCGGCCGTACGCGGACCGATTCGCGATTTTGCAGCGTCAACGAGGTTTTCCAACTACGAGGTATTCCGAGTACGAGGTTTTCCACGCCCTCCGCGTAGCGGCTTCAAGCCGCGCTTGCGCGACTTGTCTGTGAACATATTTAGGAAGTAATTTGAAGCTGCTAAGAAATATCAGCTGACAGTAGGCCTTTCCAATCAAGCAATTTCCACGATATATACAATGGTATATCACTCTCTTGAGTGCATGATGCGCGTAGCGAGATGTCAATTTCACTTTCCGAGGAGAAACAGAGCTTGGATGGTAGTTGTTTGTGTTTTTCGCATGATACTATATAGTCAAACGGCTTACTCCGATCTTGCCCAAAATTTACAGGCAACTTTCAAAATCTGTACTTGGACCTGAAATTGTTTTTAAAACAATGCAGAGACATTTCTAATTCAATAAATTTTGAGTTCCTCCTAAGTAAATTTGGGGAAATGCATTCCCTTTCCAAGTATCATGAACTTGAAAACAGATTTAACGTTTACCAAAAAGTTCATACAGCAGCTGTGTGATTTTGGAAAAATTCAGTAGAAAAAATTAAAAATGTACAATAATCTATTCTTGAACACTTTAATGGTTGAAATACACATTGAAATCTCTAATTAGCTTGGTTTTGGGGACTTTCTGTTCTTCCGATAATGGACGAATACTTTTTGAGTTTTTTTATTTTATTTTTTATGGATCTGTAAGTTCCTATTTTAAGAAGAACAAGTTCGTGATTTGGTTCTATTTTGTCAAGTGTCTAAACTTTTTAGGTTTGTTATATTGAAGAACTTGCCTAGGACTACACCTTGATGACGTTTATTTTTTATTGCTTTCTTAGTCCTCTGTCGGTCAAAAAACTACCACTCTGATCTTGATGAAATTTGAAATTTTCTAGCCTGATACCTGTTGCATTATTGAGTACAATCACCAAAGGCCTATAGATTCACACAAAAAATTGCACTATGTCTATAAGTTTTAAAACATTGTAGGCACAGGCCTATAAATAATTTTGATGCAGTATTAAGTATTTATTTATTTATTTATTTATTTAACGTTTATCCTATTAAGTTAAAAAAAACTGATTTATAAAGGAGGACAACAATTTAAATGTTGTGACAATGTTTACTGTTACAGTTTCCCTGACATTGGCATCTACAACAGGTTGTTATAGCTCTCAACTTATTCACTTTTTTTTGTTTTTTAACAATGTCAAAACAAATCTGAATTAAAATCGTCCTGTTAGTTATAATGGAACCACCCCGCAGCCCAGTCTCGAATCCTTAGCGACCCAGCAACTGGGTCCCGACCCGTGGTTTGGGAAAAGCTGAGCTAGAGTACACATTACAATGTTTGTCTGATTTGTTTTCTAGTCAACGGTAGCCGGGAGAATGAGGCGGCGAACAGCAACGGCAACGGCACCCAATCCACCCTCTTCTGATGAAGAGGGCGCGGAGTTCGAAGCCCCGCCCCCCCTTGTCCTTGTCCCCATCGTCGCACCACAACTTGAAGGGGAACCACCTGCCTGAAGTCCCCCCCCCCCCATCGTCGCACCACAAATTGAAAAGAAACCACCTGCCTGAAGTCCCCCCCCCCATCGTCGCACCACAAATTGAAGGGAACCACCTGCCTGAAGTCCCCCCCCCGTGGATTGACCCCCAAGCGGCAATATGCTTTTTTTACACAACTTTAAAACGATTCACATTCATTACAATTTTTGGGTCAGCTGGTTGGTCTTGATTACCCATTCAATCATCCAAAATAATATTTAGTTTACAAATTATTAGAGATGGCATTGGGTACACGGGTTACCCGAATCCGAACATGACCCAAATACATACCAAGGATGCGAATCTTTTTTGGGCATATTTTTATACGAGAGTAACAAACTAGATTACGGCAAATGTGTATAGCATGGTCACGGAAACAAATCTAAGAAACAATTAAAAATAAAAAAGTTTAATTGGATTAAGTGCGCGTCATCCGATAGGTCATAATGCACCACTCAAGCCTAAGGGATATGGGGAGGAACTCACATGCTGGTCAGAACCAGCCACGGGGTAAGGGGAGGGTTCTCACGTCGCGGTCATCATCGTTGTGTTGTCATTGTCTTCATCATCGGCGTCTGGGAGGTCGTCAAGGGATATGTCCCCGACGACGAATGCCAGAGCTTGCCTCTAGTTTTGGGAAGTAACATGCTCCCCTTCTAGCTGACGATTGCGAGATGGACTTTTATCTTTTTCCTTGCGTTTATGATTAGCAGAGCCTGCTCTGGGCAAAATTCTACACCGGCCCATTTGTTACTTGCAAATTGAATTGTTGGGCAGTTTCCGTAGCTACAACTTCATTCACATCAATCTTAATTTATTTACCCATGCATACAAAAAATTGTAGAAACAGCCAAGCCTTATTCACTCAAAAGTAATGAGATTTAAAAACAAGGGCCAAGCTTATCTTCCCTTCCACATTTGCGTATTCTTAATTCATAAACGAACAGGGCCCCGTAATCAGTTTGTGTCTTTGGAGTTTGTAAAACGGTGACTTTGGAGCCGTCCTTGCAACGAAGCACATAATAAATTCAGAGTTGATCTGAATCGGCCTTGTTGATTCTGGCGTTGATTCGCAGGTGTTTCCACTGTCCAATAACTGATTGCTATATTTCCTATTAAAAATATCGATCTTTGGTTGTGTTATCGCTCACTCTCGTCGATTGCGTCGGGGCCTACAGGGTAGGCTCAGTCGCTTTGATTTACTGTCCCCCACTGAAAATCAGTTATATAACTGAGTGGGTAGACTCTAAACCCAATTTATTTATTTATTTATTTATTTATTTATTTAACATTCTTGTAAAGCTTGGCAAAATAGAATTTGCAACTATTAATTTAAACGTAATAGTTAATGCAAATTCTATTTCGACAAGCTTTTGAAGGATGTTCTTACGGGGCACTGTACGTTTATGAATTAAGAATGCGCAAATGTGGAAGGGAAGATGAGCTTGGCCCTTTTTCAGGGGTGGTCCCAGCCATTTGTGAAATTTCACACATTTTTCACATTTGAAAATTGCAATTTTTCACATTTTTTCACATCTGGAAAATGAAGTTTATTTACATTTTTTCGAATTTTCTTTACATCAATCACTACCAGACAGTTATTGTGTTTTTACTTATTAAACAAATATTGGGTTGCAATGGCACAATTATATGGCGGGTTCACAAGCCGATGTTGCGACGACGGAAGTGAGTTATCGTCAATTGTGAAACCTAGTGACGGTAATGCATTTAGCCTGTAAAATATTAGGCCTACATGTGTTGATATGTAGGCCCACACAATTGTCAAATTACCGATCACGTCATTCACAAGAACACATTTTGAGATTTTATTTGCATTGATTTTTAATTGTATGTACTTGGGTTTTAACAAAGAAATTTGAGAAAAAAACATTTACATTTCCTCACTCGTTTGAAAATGCTAGTCTCGATTATCGCCAACAGACCGTGGACATATTCTACCTTGTCAACATCATTAGTACGGCCCACCTGGTTGATGACCGAGAGAGTTTTCAGTTTCCACACAATGCAGTCTTTAATAATCATTAATCAGTCATAATTTCTTTAATTACTTGATCAATATGGTGGTGATAAACCTATCAAACTGTGGAAAATTGTTTTCCAATAGATGTAGCTCAAACGCAAGACTCGAGAAGGGTCCTGGGTTCTAATCCTGTTGGGACCGAGGTTCTCTTCTCAGGTTGGTTAAACCTGCACTTTTGCCTCAACTTGCTTGTTGTACCTTGTTAGACACTTGTTTTGGGGCATGCATTTCACCCTGGGCAGGTTTCCCGGTACTAGTTCAGTTGGTGCAGTCCAACTTTTTAACATTGCGATGTTAAGGGAAAAGTAGGTTGGGGGGGGGGGGGCACGAAGCGCGTATGTTTTAATAAAAATAAAAATAATAAATAATAATAATAATAATAATTATGAATATTAGGTTTTTAAGCATAAGCCCGCTTTAAGGACATAGTTATTGATTGATAGCCGGAGGTTCTGGGTTCGAACCCCAGTCGGGGTCAACTTTTTCGACAACTGCTATGAATCAATAATAATAATACTAATACTAATAATAATAATAATAATAATAATAATAATAATAATAATAATAATAATAATAATATTGTAAAACATAAGCGCTTCGGCCCACCCCTCCTCCCCTAACCTACTTTTCCAAAGTTGGACCGCACCAACTGAACTAGTACTGGTTTCCCAAGAAAACTTTTTCCTACATTAAAATTTTGAAATTTGGGATACGTATGCCAAGTGTCCAGCAGGTATTGTGTCACATGCCCCAAATGCTGCAAGTCTGCAATCGTTCAGTGATATTGATTGATATTGATATTTATTAGCCATCTTTTTGCACTCATGTGCCAACACAAGTATACATGGTAGGCGAGTATTAGACGTTGTCATCAAGAGTGGTTGAATATAATACCTGGTTATAATAGTATAAATGTACAAATCATTCTACAAGTGTAAAGCGTCAATAACAAGATAAAACTAATTAGGATAGGCCTATCAGTATCTTGCAAGATATCACATTTCTAAGATAATGTAAAATACATTACAATGATTAAGTCGCCTACATGTACAAATAAGTTTCCCAATGTAAAACAAGTCAATAACAAGATAAAACTATAATAAGGGTATATAACCCAGTAGGCAATAGTCATACTCTTACAAGATATCACAGTTCTGAGCTAATTTAAAAACACACATATTACAAATTACATAACTAACAAGTACAATACTAATACACACAACTCACATGGAAGAAAGTCCACAGATCAATGACTAAAATACTCTGCAAGAGAGTAAAACTCTTTTTCCAGCAGCCAGATTTTGACACTATTTTTAAAACTACTTTCACCTAATCTGCCTTTTATATTATTTGGTAAGTGATTAAAAATTTCCTTCCGCTTGGATAGGGTCACTATCTGCTAGCCTAAGCCTAGTTTGGTCCTGGTGGAGATTGTCTTTAAGTCTAGTGTTTGTGGGTGTGCACATTACTGTTCCTTTGAAACAAGGTGGGATTTTCATGACAAAGCATGCCATTTCAAGTATATAAGTACCAGTTATAGTGAGAATACCTAGAGTTTTGAATGCCTGTCTGCAAGATGCCCTATTGGGTAAGTTAAGAAGAATTCTTACAGCCCGCTTTTGAAGACGAAAGACAGATATTGTAGCCGATGCATTACCCCAGAATAAGATCCCGTATTGAATTAATGATTGGAAAAAATGCGAAATACACCATTTTTGCTATCTTCTGGTTGCACTGATTTACTACATTCCTCAATACATAGCAAGCAGAACTTAACCTACTACATAAGTTGTGGATATGGTCTGCCCATTTAAGCTTGAAGTCTACAGTTAGTCCAAGAAACATTGCATGCTCCACCAGTTCCATCTCCACATTCTCATGTTCAACCGTCATCTGTGATAATTCACCTTGAACCTGGAATTTTAACAGCTGTGTTTTCCCACAATTAACTTAAGTTTGTTTGCATCAAACCATTCTTCAAAGGCCCTCAGTATAATTAGGAATTTATCTTTCAAACCCATTTCGCAGAGTGCCCGTATTATAGCACTAGAATCATCTGCGTAGAGAACAATCATACAACCCAGCGGTAGATTTTTTGGAAGATCGTTGATATACAGAATAAAAAATACTGGCCCCACGATTGACCCCTGCGGTACTCCATGTTTGACAAGCCTCCATTTTGAGTGAGCTATCGATTTTCCTTTTCCTACGGCCACCCTCTGTTTCCTATTCAACAAATATGAGGAAACCCAAGCTAGTGTTTTGTCTCTTACCCCCATATGCTCTAATTTACCAAGTAGAAGTGAGTGGTTGATAGTGTCAAAAGCCTTTGACAAACCACATAAAATTGCCCCCACAACTTCTTTCTCTTCCAATGCCATTTGGACCGTATGGGTGAGATTAAAAGTTGCTGATTTTGTGGAACGGCCTGTCCTAAATCCATGTTGGCAATCCGATAGTAAGTGGTTATCATTTAAAAAAGTATTAAGTTGCTTTAGAAATAATTTCTCCAACACTTTTGAAAAGTTGGGATTAACGACACTGGTCTATAGTTGGCCATCTCCTGTGCCTTACCTTTCTTGAAAAGTGGTTTCACTGTGGCATATTTTAACTTTTCCGGGAATGTCCCTGAACTGAAAGAAGAATTACAAATGTCTGCTAGTGGCTTTGCGATGAATGCTGCACATTGTCTGATCAAAAAAACTGGGCCACCTCGTCCCACCCTGCTGATCTTTTTGGCTTTAGATCCTTATCACCTCAAATACCTCATTTGTGCTCACTGGCAAGAGGGAAAAGTTTTGATTGCACCTAACCATTCCCTTTTTAGTTTAGCCATACATGCTTGAGCTGTGTCGGATTTGGTATCTATTATATTGTCTGCTATATCTGTGAAATAGTCGTTGAACAGGTTTGCTACCTCGTTCGCATCCACGACTTCTTCCCATCTACCTTTAGAGCAATTGGTACAGCTCCCTTATCACTCCCTTTACCTGCTAATGAATTTACCACCCCCCATGTGGCCTTTATTTTATTATTGGCTTCACCTATTACTCTGTCAGTATACTTCTTTTGGCAATTCGAATGTCCTTGGCAACCTCTTTTTGTAGACCCGGAAATATTCTAGAAACTGTGTGCTTTGGTCATATTTGCTTTGCTGGTATAGCATTCTCTTAACTAGACATTTATTTTTAATGGCCTCTGTTACCCACTGCCTATTATGGATTTTTGTTTGAAATTGTTTAATTGGGAAATTTAAGTTGAAAAGTGACAAAAATATATTTTAGAAATTCATTATATTTTCTATCGCGTCTGTTTCCCTACCAAACCCCACTCCAGTCTGTCACACTTAGATTGTGGATAAAGTTTTCTATATTCTCACCTTTAAACTGTCGACCCCAACAGTGAGAAGACACCCTGTGTTTTTTAATAGGCCCTGTCAAAGGAGGTTGATAATTTGGCACAAATGATCCGAATACCCAGTTTCAACAACTTTTGGCATTGTCCGAGGTAAGAAATTTGTGAGTACATTATCAATAATGGTACTGCTATTTACTGTTATTCTTGTTGGGACTGTAATAAGAGCTGATAAATTATATATACCCAGAAGATTTTCCAGTTCCTGTTTTTCTGTGTTTGGATGTGAAAAATCCACATTAAAATCTCCGCTTATTACAATGGTTTTCATGCTATCTTTACTTTGAACTAATTTAAAAATTGATTCTAACTTAGCAACAAATGCCTTGAAGTTACTCGGTAGTGGAGGTCTGTATACCGTTACAATTACCATGCTACATGGTTTAGTAATTTCGATTGCACATATTTCTAGTATTCTCTCAGCTGCAATCTTGTCTAGGTCGGGTCTGTTTTCATAAATATATCCTGCCGATGTTCAGTGTGTGTGTATTTGAGATGTTGATGTGCATACCAGTTGTGACTTGTGTTATTAGCCTACATTGCAATCCTTGTTGTTTTAGTGGCGGATGCCCTACGTCATAAGGAACTGGGTTCCCGAAATACACAGAGACAACGGGGAACGGCGGGGCGTACATAAACTTTACCTCCGAGGGGAAATACAGATGTGAGTTGATTTTTACTTTTTACTACCGTAGACCTAGTTTGCTTTAAAGACGCCTTGCAAGAACACATAAACAATTTACGTCTATTTTAAAATGGTATTTTCCACATTTGTTTTCCACTTGTTTCTTGACCTTGACCTTGATTTAAATGCAAGTGAGTTACAAAATGCATAGCACCATTGAGGGTCAGTTGCCCAACAGAGATTAGTCTTGCATGTGAATATTGGTAGCCAACCTTGTTTTAGTCTAGGCGCACCTGGTAACAATGGTACTCAGAGGGATGGACGAACTTTGTTTTTTTAGTTTCGAACTGAACTCGAACTTCTGTACCAAAAAAGTTTTGAACTTCGAACTGGAATCGAACTTTAAAAAGTCTGCTTAAAACCAATAGCCCCTAACGTGAGGTAGGATTTTCAATTGGGCATAGGCCTTCTTCAATGTCTAGGCTAGGCAATGCCTATTTTCGAGATCTTATTTCATCGACCTTCATCAACAGGATAGAATTGATTAGCCCTTTTTGGCACAGCATCCTAAATTTAAGCAACCCCTAAAACCTTAGTTTATAGAAGGTAGCCTAAAAAATAATGTTTAGACTTCTATTATCTTCTATATTTTAGACTAACCTAGGCTTTATCCTTACTTGGCCTAACATAGCCCCAAAGCCCAAAATATTCCCTATGTAGGCCATAAACATAATGCAATGTACATAATGCAGTTTGTTGTGACAGTTTTCTGTGGTAGCCTATACTGGTTGGAAATCATTGGTCTAGTGTACGGTATTACACTTGGATACACTAATTGTATTGTCTCTATCCAGAATGAACGGGGAGTATGTTGAAGTACAAAGGATTGGACCCGTAAAAACCAGAAAAATGGATGGAAGAATCCAGATTCTTGGACAAGAAAATCTTTTCATCCTGGAAGGCACTCTGGGAAACAGAGGCAGAGGGGGTAAGTCACACTCGTCAACTATTATTAGTCAAGTGCAACTATTAATAAAAAGTTGATATTTTAGCAATTTTGTCAAGATCATGAAATTTGATATTAATAACTAAAGTTGATTAAAAGTTGATTTTTATAGAAAAACATCATCAATTTAAATACAACACACATCGGCCCTTTTATTCCACAAGATTTAGCTCATTTCCTTCCCTGACAAAGGATCTAGTATTTTTGAAATGCATATGAATTTAGGTTGTTATCAAAATCAAATTGGTCATGGGGGCATCTAGCTATTTTGAATG
>JAMZAV010007002.1:0-31879 GCA_024449915.1 Sweltsa coloradensis | reverse complement strand
GAAATTTGGGAGTAACTAATAGCAAAGTGAGTTACACTCCAGAGAGAAGGGTGGGCGCGTTGAGAGAATGCACACGAAAACTAGAGGTAACGTGGCGAGGAGAGAGGTTCTGTCAGTCACTTGCGTACGTGACGCGTAGACAGTTGAGTTCACTTACACTGCATGAGTTCTGTACGTGGCGATGGTAATTGCAGTCGCTAATCGGCTCAAAGTACGATGGTCAGCGTTTTGTAGTAATAGATGCGTGATGACACCTGTTGAGTGATAGGTGAATTATGAAAGGAAAGTAATTCGGGCGGGAGGAATTCAAAGTGGAAATGCGCGTAAACAGTTGCAATTGTTTAGTGCTGCCACAGCTAATTGAGACGGCAAAGGAGGCTGCTGAGAAGATCAAACAGGAGCGGCAGGAACTAAAATAAAAACTGCCCTAACACCACAACAAGTTGGCTATCTCGGACTTTCTACGGCGCCTCAACATCAACCTATCACCACCAAACACAAACACCGCGTCCTGCAAACATTGAATCTGTGTTACCTCATACGTACCGGTACCAGCAGGCCTACTCCATCATCAACACTTACCACTACCAGAAACTCTACTGAAGTCGCCCATGTGGTAAGAATTGACGTAGTTTTATTTTATTTTAGAATTCCGACTCTTTTGGAGTAGGTAGGTTTGGGAAAACTTACTTCAATAGTTATACCCAAAAATTAATAACTGTATTTTTTTTTATTGGATATTGCTTAACGTCTCATATTTATGCAACTTGGCTAATCGAGACGAAGGGTGGGACGTAAGGGATGACGCGGGGGGACAAGGAGTGGAGAGGCCTATGCTGGTCAGAACCAGCCACAAGCGTATGGGAGGGCAGGGGTTCCCCCACGTCGTGGTCGCCTCCGTCTGTGTCATCATCCGTCTGTGCTGTCATTGTCGTCGACGTCGGGGAAGTAGCCAAATGGAAGGGGCAAGTTCCCCGACGACAACCCAGAGCTCGTTATTAGTTTCAGGGAGAAATGAATGAGATTGATGAAATTTGTGTAATTTTAAAATTAAATGGCAATGCCTTACATGCACTTATGTGTGAAAATGTCAGCATAACCAGTAATTCATTCTATTGATTGTTAATAGTAACCATTTGTGTTCACAGATTACGTGCAGGAAGTGTTTCCTGGCCACCCGGATGTATTGTGCTAGATACTCCGAGCTTGTTATATGCAATAAATTTATAACAATGCAGACAACAACCACCTAAGATTGAATAATATTCTTGATTTTGAACTGACTTTGATCGAAGATTTAAATTGTACACAAAAATTACCTACATCCACACTCAACCCACATGTATAAATATATAGTAGGTACCCTAAATCAAATGGGATGAATAATTTTTCCCTAATAGTGCTTGAGTAGGCTATTTCTTAAAGGAAAAGTTGGCATTTATTGTACCCTCCTAATTCCATTGACTGTAGGGACCAGGGTACTAAATATTTAAGCAGCCAGTGTGGTGATTAAATTTACCGTACAAGAGTGTCCCTACTTATGTCAAATATGTATGTTTCAGAAATCTTCAGAATTTTGTTACAAAAGAACAAGAACAACAGCGAGGGGTAACATCATTAGAGAGATGGGTTGACATAACAGTTATGTTACGTCCCGTATTCAAGATCTGCATGACAAACCCTTCCGAAAAAACGCACGAATGACTCAATGACAGCAACCAAGAGTCCCACCCACACGACAACCGACAACACCTACGACACATTCACAAGCTGGTTTTGAGCTCAGAATTGTTGTTTGTAATGTAAATAAATAGTTTTTATGCAACGCAAAAATACTTTCAGGTAATTACCTGGAAGCTAGCAAAAAATGCAAGCAGGCAGAAGAGGATTCAGACCTCCAACTGTCAGACATTAAAAAAAAACAAAACGCAACACTTAATCTAGAAAAGTTCTTCAACCACAAATCCGACGATTGCCCTCAGCTTGACACTGACGGTGAGATATCCGAGTCCCTCAGCCTGGATGAAGATCAAGATGAACGACATGACATCCGCATTTCCCCAGGGATGAAGGTAAATTATAGATAACATAATTTGAGAATGATATAATTTGGCTCAATTAAAAAGTTGTGTTGTATAAAATAGACACTATTGCTTACAGCCCATCAACCGGCAACAGACAACGATCAGGGGATGAATATTCATCGTATTCCCTCACACTGACACCGATACTGCACATTCAAGAAGTGGTCGGAAGCTGTGAGCAAACTTGGCGTAAACGTGTGGAACATGTTAAGAAGGTGGACAAAACGTACACTATTTCGATCGTAAACACGATGATCATGACATTGTCATCCGATTAGCCAAGGATACTTCAAGTGCGGATATTATTGGATATTGCTTAACGTCTCATATTTATGAAACTTGGCTTATTATTAAGGAATGAATAATGAAATTAATGAATGAAATATAAAAAAGAGTTGGGGGAAAAAAAGTAAAGAACAATTATTTTGAAAATAACAATATTTTTGTGATTTTTGTGAAGAAGACTTGGTGTCTCCAAGTAAAGTTGGAAAAGTTGGATGGTGGTTAACAGTATTTCATAAAACAGAAAAGAGCAGTGAAATCACATTCGCAAAAGAAAAGACGCCTGGAGAAGAGAGTTGCTAATCTTGGGACTATCTAAGAAGAGTTGACAAATATTTCCATAATGTAGTTTACAAAAGACAGCTCGTGTTTTAACACCAATGGTCCTCTGGCCAGAAAGAAAGAGAATGAATATACTATTAGAAAACGAGATTATACTAAGTAACAAGGATAATTCAAATATGTATCTAATAGATAAAAGACTGGCTATTCAACTCTGATAATGTAGATAGTGTAACAAATAACTTTGTAAATAATATTGTTGCAGGTCTAGACATATTTGCCCGGCTAAAAAGAGAATTGTAATCTAATAGAAGCTTAAAATACCTTTGGTTTATAAGGTAGTAATGTGACGTACAAAACGAAAGAGTTTATAGCTATGAGAGGGCAAAACTAACTGGTAATATACATGAGTGGGTAATTATAAGGTAGCTAGAAACAAGTTTACTAGTACTCTTAGAGCAGAAAAATCAAAATACTATAAGAATGTTATAGATAAATCTGTTAACAATCCTAAAGAAATGTGGAAAACTTTGAAAACTTTGATGAAAGGAAAAATAATAATACTTGGAATGATGAGACATGCAAAAAAATTATTTAGTAAGGACGGGGTTATATGACAATAATGAGCTACTAACTTCAACAATTTCTTTGATTGATTGATTTGATTGATTGGATATGCTTTACGTCTCATATTATGCAACTTGGCTAATCGAGACGAAGGGAGGGACGTAAGGGATGACGCGGGGAGACAAGGGGTGGACAGGCCTGTGCTGATCAGAACCAGCCACAAGCATATGGGGAGGGCAGGGGTTCCCCCACGTCGTGGTCGTCTCCGTCTGTGTCATCATCCGTCCGTGTTGTCATTGTCGTTGCAGTCGGGAAGGTGGTCAAGGGAAGGGGTTCCCCGACTACGACCCAGAGCTCGCACATAGTTTCAGGGAGATAAACTCCCTAATCACGGGCCAAACACGAGAAGGTTGCGAGTTGGAATTTATTTTTGTGAATAGTATCGGAGAGATAGTAAATGATATAGATGGAGCTAATGTAGATGATTTTGACACAAACCACATGCCTCAGGAGCCTTTATGTTCACTAAAGAAATTCGATATTATTAATATTAAAGAGCTAAAGGAAATTGTAATGAATCTGAAACCAAAAAAGGGAACGGAAGAAGGTATATTCTATGGACGTATTAAAAGAATCTTTTTACACGATTGGGTATGGACTGCTTCATGTAATAAATACATCCCTAGAATGTGGAAAAATTCCAAATAGATGGAAATCATCCACTGTTATACCTATTCCAAAAGTGCAGGGGACGGTAAAATGTAATGAATTTCGGCCTATTAATTGCTTACTTATTTATGAAAAAATTCTTGAAAAAGTTGTACATAAACAATTACTAAAATATTTTGAAAGCAATGATCTTTTTTATAAAAAACAATCAGGCTTTAGAACTAATCATTCGTGTGAAACCTCCTTACAACTTGCTTTAAATAAATGGCTTTATGATAAAGATGATGCCTTGTCAACTGTTATAGTGTTTTTAGACTACAAAAGGGCATTTGAGACAGTTAATAGACATTTTGTTACAGAAATTGAAACGTTATGGTATTAAAGATGTTGCATATGATTGGTTTGTTACATATTTAGAAAATAAGAGTCAACATACAGTTGTTGGTGAGCTATCATCAGAGGAAAAGAAAAACGGTTATGGAGTACCTCAGGGATCCGTTCTCGGACCATTACTTTTTATAATTTATATTAATGATATGTACAATTGTGTTGAATTGATATTTCTTAATTTGTTTGCTGATGACACCCTTATTTCGTTCTCTGCAAAAGATGTCCTCTATGTAATTCAAATTATAAAAAGAAACTTAAGGAGACTGTGTAAAGGCTGGTAGTTAATAAGCTAAAACTTAATACAATGAAATCAAAATGTATGATAATACTAGGTAACAGCAAAAGTGTGATTGCACGTGAGGAAGTTGAACAGTTATTCAGTATCAATCCAATACTGATGAATAAAAAAAGTAAAAAAATAGTAAGTTTAGTAAAAAATAGGATTTATGTCTAGGATAAGTGAACACTTATCAAGTTGGTCGTTAAAATTGATCTATAATACAATAATCCGTCCACATTTTGAATATTGTAATATTATAATGTTAAATTTTAATGAAAGAAAAAGATGCATTGAAATGTTTGCAAAATAAAGCTATGAGAGTAATATTAAAGTGTAATAGGTATACAAGTATAAAAACTATGCTAAGAACATTGAATTGGATGTGTGTCAGACAGAAGCTTCATAACGATGCTCTGGTATTTTATATTAAAAACAAAAAAATGATTTTTTGCCAGCATATTTTAACGAATTCAAATCATACAATAATAATGTACATGAACATAAAACAAGGTCAATAAATAATTTTAATGTTAAATATGTGAACAAAGTTGCAACTCAAAAATCAATATTTTATGCTGGATTAATTGCCTAAAAGTATAAAAATATAACCAAAAAAAAAATTGTTAAAATTTAAATCTGAATGTATAACATATGTATTTGTTTACCAACCGTACAATTAGAAAGAGTTACTAGAAATAAATGTAATGTATGAAATGTATTGTATTCTAATGTATGTAATAGCTGATGAAACTAAATAAATGAATTGTATTGTATTGTCCTTAGCATGCCATGCCAACCTGTTTCCTAAGGTTCCTAAGGTCGTTCTCAATAAAACAGAAACTGTCACAGAGAAGACAAGATGCTGGCGGTGCCGAATCCTTACCTCTCCTCACTCCCACAGGGGAAAAATACAATTCAGTTTTAAGTATGTGTCTTCCCATCTGGCTTAATAAAGTTCGTCAGTAGGGCATTTGGGGGACGAGCCAGTGACAAGGCCATTTTTAATCAATGGGACTTAACTCACAAGCTCATACCGTACCACGAAGCTGACATGTTCGACAAGAGGTTTTCAATTGAGACCCAAACACAACAACAAAAAGCAGCACAGAAAACAGCACCACTATAGTGTGTCAAGCCTCTAATGTAGCAATGAACAGAAGCTAACACCGACCAAACATAAACTGCACAACCTGTGTGAACGGAATAGACGGAGAACAACACTGAGATCACAAACGCTTTACTGAGTAGCAAAAAAAACCTTTCAGTCTGGACGAAACAGACATTCTCTCAAAGATAACACACGTCTAACTTAACACATTCAGAAGAAACAGAAGCCAACGCCATTTGCTGTAGAGTCCGAACAAAAGCGGAACTAAGAGCGGAAAAAAGCACAGCACATAAACCGTGTCAAGCATCTAATCTCACATTGAACAGAACCTAGCACTTTCTGAACATCAACTCCTCAGGCTGCACGGACCGAACAGACGGAGCGCTTCTCTGACAAGCGAAATAGAATAAAGAGAGAGCTAAACCTTTCAGTCTGGACTAAACAGACAACCCCTGAAGTGACAGAACACTAAACAGAATGATGAATGAGAACGAGGACACAGCAAAGACTTAACAAGCAACACATACACTTGACATGGGCACTGATAACTCTACTGTTGAGTGCCCTAAAACAACACTAACTAACAGCAGCAACAGAAGCTAGCTCCATGTACTGTGGAGGCCCAATGAGACCAGAGCGAAGAACACGGCACGGACAAAACACGTCCGCCTGGGACAAGAACAACAGACCGACTGCAAGGCTTTCTTTCCTCAGTGTGCGTGCAGTTAGTAGTCAAAAGGTGCGGGGCGGCGAGGTCATATCGAAGCTGCACGCAAGGTACATTGACTTTTTATCAAACTGTGTTGATGACAGTGGCGCATGTGCTTTTAAGTGTGTAATTAATTGGTTGTAGGTAATATATGAATATATGTAGTGAGGTTAATCGTAACGACACTATATTGTGACTATTTTTTAAGCCAGCGATTTAGCCGCGGTCGTTTAACCAGTTCCCACTTGAACACTAAAGTTAAGCGACATCGGGCGTGGTCAGGGGTCGAGTGGGTCGCCGCTCTGCCCTGAAACACACGTATATCGCTGGCTATAGCAGACTAGGCTCGGCAGTCCGGGTTAGTGGAGGAACCTATATGACTGTCAAAAGTTACACCGTCCTTTCGGATGGGACGTAAAGCCGTTGGTCCCCTTGGTACTTTTCGGTAGGAGAAGCTATGTGCCGGTTCCGGGTTTCCCCTCCTCCCTTTTCTATTAAATTTGCACTAGTGGGCTACATTGCCTGTTGCAAATAAATAATAAATAATAAATAAATAAATATATAAATAAATAAATAAATAAATAAATAAATAAATAAATAAATAAATAAATAAATAAATAAACTGTAAAATAGTGCATTTTACCTCAAAAGCAATACTTGAAAATAAATACCGTTGCCATGAAATCAATCGCCAGTTGGCATTGCCTTCATTGCATGGCTGTATGAATAAGTTCATAAGTTAGCCATTTTTATCCAGACGCAACTTTGAGTCTGTAAATCTCTGAGCATGAGGAGGTTAAAAGTACTATTTGAAATGTTTCAGTTGTTGGTCATATCTATACAACATCAAAAAACAGCACAGAAACCAGCACCACTATAGTGTGTCAAGCCTCTAATCTCGCACTGAACAGAAGCAAACACCGACCAAACATAAACTGCACAATCTGTGCGGACGGAATAGACGGAGAACAACACTGAGATCATAAGACGCTTTACTGAGTAGCAACAAAACCTTTCAGTCTCGACAGAACAGACATTCTCTTAAAGGTAACAGACATCTAGCTGAACACATTCAGCAGAAACAGAAGCCAAAGACATGTGCTGTGGAGGCTGAACAAGAGCGGAACGAAGAGCGAAAAAAGCACAGCATATAAACCAGTACTTCAGGTTGAACTCAGTGCGAGGAAGAAAACCACCATGGATCACCTAAGAAATAATTACTAAACTGCTGCCTGCCAGAAGGGAATATGAGGTAAGGAACCATTATGATGGTTGGCCTTAATTCTAAGTTCAAAATACCAATTTTCTTTGCAAATTGTTCCTTTATAAAACCTTGCCCTTGCCCAAGTGTGATCATTAATTGATTAACTCCCTTCTTCTAATAACAACAATGTCTGTGACACTTTTCCAGGTTACTGTGGACACTTACGAACGACGAATATGATGTTGCCTTGCCGCCATATTTTTTTCTTGCGAAAGCACTTCAACATTCCTGTATTTGAGAAAACATTGGTTCACCAACGATGGACAAATGAGTTTAATAAATACAGTGGGGTCTTGGCTGAGTCAAGACTTAAGTATGTACAAGTCCTGCAGGCTAAGTCGACCTCATCTGTACGATCTAAGAAAGATAAATATAATGATGCTATGAATGTTTTCAAAGAAGGGGGTTTGAAATAAATAAATAAATACATTTTATTTAGAGTCTACCCACTCAGTTATATAACTGATTTTCAGTGGGGGACTTTTAAATCAAAGCGACCAAGCCAACCTGCAGGCCCGACGCAATCGACGAGTGAGCGATAACCAACCAAAGATCGATATTTTTAATAGGAAATATAGCAATCAGTGGTATGGACAGTGCGAACACCCGCGAATCAACGCCAGAATCAACAAGGCCGATTCAGAACAACTCTGAAATTTATATGTGCTTCGTTGCTAGGACGGCTCCAAAGTCACCGTTTACAAAACTCTAAGACAAGAAACTGAATGGAACTGAAGTCCAAATCAGAAGTAAAAACCTTCTGACTTAAACGGGAATCGAACCCTGGACCTTCTGCATTGGAAGCAGATACGCTAACCACAAGACCAACGAGCCCCACCCTGACCATTTTCCCTGTCCCCCACTGTGGCTCGAAAAATAAATGGTCCAAAATGACGTAACTATTTTTTTCCGTGTAGCCAGTGAAATTTTGAGGAAAAAAACCACCCTACACGAGCAAAAGTGCGTCTGGGGCTTTCTCATAGAAGATATGCTGGCCAATAAAGAGGTTGGGTTGAATATACCACCGTTTTTGAATGGGTCACCCCAGCTAACCGAAGAAGATGAAGCAACAACAAGGCAGATCGATAATCTACGTATCCATGTTCAGAGGGTAATAAGTGGAATAAAGAACTTTAAGATTATAAAATCTGTGTTTACAAATTCAATGCATGACAAATTGGATCAAATATGGAAAAGTTGATGTTTACTAATAATTTCACCCATGAACCACTGCTTAACAGTAGTTAAATTAAGCACAAGAAATTGTGCAGTCAGTAATGTGCTTAGAGGATTGTTTGAACAACGGAAAAACACATCCTGTTTAGGTGATAATGGTTTTTCAATGGTGAGTGAATCCGCTGAACAAACTTGCACACCATTAGGTAAGGAGCAACTAGGACAAAGTGCTAGAAGCAAGGTGAAGGCAGTCCAGGAGATGGATACGATAGAGCATATCGGTTATAAATCATTTGACTGATGTAGAACATTTGGAGTCGATCCTCAATGATACGCTTAGGAATACATATGAAATTTGAATGACGAACAGATAAAAAAAAGTGGACAAGATACAATATCGTGAGGTAGCAAAAGAATCGATCAAAACATCCGTGGATCCTAGTATACAGGAAGATAAAGAAGATGTCTCAAGTGTGGATTTTTTGGATTTTTTCAAGTCATTTTTGGGGGGTTCGGCCCATCTCTACTGTTAAAACGCATGAACGTTCTGTTACACATTGCCCCACTCTAAACCACTACAAGAGACAACACGCGTTTAAACCGAAATTGACGACGTTGGCATCCTCCACTACCACTCCCACCTTAACCAAACCTACACAACCTCTCACCGAGCAAACTGTGATAATTTTGAAATAACGAACGGTTCCCAGAAGAAGAGAGCAGAAGAGCGAACAAAACAATCCAGTCTGGACGGAACAGACAACCTCACGAAGAAAACAAACCAACACAAAAATGTTATGAGATTTCAGTCAACACAACAACAAACAACACATTTAACATTAACAGAAGCAATCTCTATGTACTGTGGAGACAAGACAAGAAAATACTGGAGAGCGGAGTCAAAACACGTCCGCCTGCGACAAGAACAACCAACCGACTGAAAGGCGAGACTTTGCAGTGAGTGAGTGTGGGTGTAAAGTGCAGTAAAAAGGTGCGGGGCGGCGAGGTCAAATCGATACTGCACGTTAGTTAAGTGCATGGAAGTTTTCCAAAATCACATTGAACAGTAGCACTTGAGCTCCAAGAGATAGAATTGTTTGGAGTAGAGAAATATTTGTTTGTGTAATGAGGTTCATCGTGACGTTACAACATATTCACAGATATTTCCTTAAGCATGGATTTTACTGTTAATATGGACTTAGCTTCTGAAACACTTAGCATTTCATGTCCCACAAATTTGTTTCGAGACCAGAGATAAAGACAGAACGACAAGGGAAAGCTCAATGTACTCCCACACAGAACAGAACCAACACGTTTCTAGCATCAACCCCTCGGTCTGTATAGAGCGCAGCACTGAGATAACGTACACTTCCCTGACAAAAAGTACAGAGCAAAGAGTGAACAATCCGTTCCATCTGGACAGAATAGACGACCTCCGAATTAATTAATTAATTGGATATTGCTTTACGTCTCATATTTATGCAACTTGGCTAATCGAGACGAAGGGAGGGACGTGCGACAAGAAGTGGACAGGCCTGTGCTGGTCAGAACCAGCCACAAGCATATGGGGAGGGCAGGAGTTCCCCCACGTCGTGGTCGTCTCCGTCTGTGTCATCATCCGTCCGTGTTGTCTTTGTCGTCGCCGTCGGGGAGGTAGTCAAAGGGAAGGGGTTCCCCGACGACGACCCAGAGCTCGCCATTAGTTTCAGGGAGTGAAACTCCCCTATTCACGGGCCAAACCGCGAGAAGGTGTCGAGTTAGAATTTGAAGGCCCAACGACCTCCGAGGTTAACACACATTAAACAGAACGATGCGAGGACAAAACAGCCAAGACTTGCTCAAACAACTTATTCAGCATAACAGAAGCAAACTCCTTGTATTGTGGAGGCCCAGCAAGAACAGACCGAAGAGCGGAGACAAAACACATCCGTCTGCGACAAGAACATCAGACAGACTGCGAGGCGAGGCTGCGGGAGCGCGAGCCGTGAGTGGAGGTGGTTAGGCAATCAAAAGGTGCGGGGCGGCGAGGTCATATCGACGCTGCACGTTAAGTACATGGCGCTTTTCAAAATCGCATTGCACATGAGTTTTAAGGTGTAAACTTAATGAATCGTGAGTGAAATTTGTATGTGTAGTGAGATTTATTGTGACGATACTTCATTGCTGCAGTTATTTCCTCATACAAGAATTTACAAGGAGTTGAGAACCCAAACAAGAAACAGAAACCTAATCCTACTGCAGACAATGCAAAATCCCCGTCTGGGCCCGGGGTAGAGCGTGGCTCTGCTAATCGTAAAAGGCGATTCAAGAGAAAAAGTCCACCCCGCAAACATCAGCTAGTATGAAGGGTAGTATTTTACTCCCCGAAAATAGAGGCGAGCTCTGGCAATCGTCGTCGGTGACCTTGCTCCCTTCCCTTGACGACCCCTCGACGACGATGACGACAATGACACCTCGACCGATGACGAAGACAATGACGACCGCGACGTGAGAACCCCCTTTCCTCCCCTTACCCGTGGCTGCTTCTGACCAGCATTAGCCCCTTCTCCTCCCCCCCCCCCCCCCCCCCCAATAGGTTAGAGTGGTGCATTATGACCTAATAGTTGACGCGTCCTTCATCCAAATAAACCAAAAAAAAACAATGCATAATATGAGAAGAATCGTGTGCGCCTTTTCAAGAACGCTGGCTAACAGAACACACGTGGCTACGTTTTGAGCAACTAAATTCGATGTTTTGTTCTGTTTTTGTGATATCTAATGTAGGAGATAAACACGGTCCATTTTTAAAGGGTAGCCAAATATTACGTAATTAATTATAAATACGAAATTACGTATTTAAGTTATAGTAGGCCTAGTACTAGTAGTGTTTTGGAGTAGGAATACGGACTAGTGTTTTTAATTTCGGACTAGTAAATTTACAAGAGCACTCGCCCGGAGGGCGAGTGCTAAATATTTTAAAATTCGAGCCCTGCTTGAGACCACTCGTTTTGAGTTGTGAAGTGAGTCAAGTCACCTAGTCGAAGTCGCGAGCGACTTGGCAAGATCGAATATAATAGTCTTAAAGTGGCTCCAGCGAGTGTATTGGATATTGGATATTGCTTTACGTCTCATATTTATGCAACTTGGCTAATCGAGACGAAGGGAGGGACGTAAGGGATGACGCGGGGGGACAAGGGGTGGACAGGCCTGTGCTGGTCAGAACCAGCCACAAGCATATGGGGAGGGCAGGGGTTCCCCCACGTCGTGGTCGTCTCCGTCTTTGTCATCATCCGTCCGTGTTGTCTTTGTCGTCGCCGTCGGGGAGGTAGTCAAAGGGAAGGGGTTCCCCGACGACGACCCAGAGCTCGCCATTAGTTTCAGGCAGTGAAACTCCCCTATTCACGGGCCAAACCGCGAAAAGGTGTCGAGTTGGTCCAGCGGACTCAAGAGTATAATATTATTATTCAGTAACAGCTTATAAAATAGGGCCTAGTTAGTATTTTTTTATATCAGATAATCTTACAACTGTAGTTTATTTTACTACTGTAAGTATTAATTTATTTTTAATTGTTACATTTTAGGAAAAACCTATTTATTTGCACTTTTATTGGTACAGTGCTAACTGACTAGTAAGGTATTTGCCAACCTCGGAAATCGTAACGTCCCATCAAAATAACACGTTAATCACTAAATTAGGCTGATGGGCAAATGGACGAAATAATGCTAAGTTCGTTAAACATTAAACATTCAATATGATTGGCTTTCATGTAATTATAAACAATAAATATACGATATGTAATAGTTGGAAACTTCTTCTTGAGAGTTTGGCCAACCCGGTATTTGGCTTGGCAACATGGCACGGGCTGCCTTCTCATTCTGATCGAGTGTGGATGCGTCGAGAGAACTGCCACCTCGAAAGTGTTTCATACCAAAGTACACAGTAATTGCGTACACATGCTATGTACAGACGTCAATTACAATCAAGAAATATTGGCAGTAGGCTTTAAAAGTATTAAAAGTGTCCTAATTGCCATCACAAAACTTTTACGCTCGCTTTGAGTCGGCGTGCATATCTGCTGGGTTGAAGGAAGCGCACGGATCGCTATGGACCACCTATGCTCTGTGGTCGCAGTTGGTCCAATGGTTAGCGCGCTCGTTTTGTAAGCGAAAGGTCGCCGGTTCGAGTCCCGTCTGTGAAAACTTTTTTACCTTTTTTTATTGATCCCATCATTATTGTTTACTTCTTATAGATAACGGGTTACGATTTTTATAACTTTTCATTTAAAATTACTCGAACACAAAGACATTCTTCCCTCAACGTTTGGCTATAGGGCTAGTTTTGGGTGTATAGTGTAGTCAAGAGTATTTGCTTTTACCGGCTTCAGCCTGCGCACTGCGCCCAATATTTAGTTTTTTTTTAATATGAAATTTATCCAAATATCTTACATAGGCCCTACATGACATACATAATAAATTGCCATATGTAGAACAGAAGTCTTTCAATATGGGAATAATTGACCCAATTAAAATAATAATACTAAAAATTGTAATGACTTTGTGATAGGTCCTCTTCTGTGTATATAATATGTTATCTTAGTTTTATTTGTAAAGCAGTTTTTACAACTTTTTTTAACGTTAATACATTCGAACTACGTGTTGTAATACGGAGAGGCAGCCAAACCCAATTTTTAAATTTCCGCTCCATATACTACTTTACACCGGAGTTCACTATCATTGGTCAATCGAGCGCGGTTTCGAAGAGGCGTCACGCAGCGTTGCCAAGCCTTCACTGTTGCTCCTGGTTGTTACAATTATATGTTGACTTTGGACGTAAAAATATCAAAATCCAGTATGGTAACATGTATTTTGCAAATACTATTTTTTTCAGTGTTTAATTACCTGCAAATTGATACATAATTTAGTCATATTTCACTTGCGGTTCGTGTACTGTAGTGCCTTTTTGATCGGAAAGTGTAGGGTTTTACTCGCTTGCAATGTTAAAGGATAGGGATTTACTTGATTTTTATTTCGAAAAATCTCCGAAAGTAAGCTGGTAACCCCCATTTTGCTTGTTGTATTATTGAAAAGCACACTATTAAGAGTATATATTATGAATTTCAGCCAAATTTCACTACGAGCAAGTTTCAACGGATCGACTTTAAAACCCACCATGCATTTGGAAACGGCAAGTGAGTTAAAAAAATTCAGTCACCTTATTTTTCTTTTTTTAAATTTATTTATTTTAACGTCTGTCCTATTCAGTTATTAAAAACTGATTTATAAAGGAGGACAACTAAATTAATCTAATGACATAGATGCAGACACAACAATGAACTACATTGAAGTAAATATTTGACATAGTAAAATTACAACAATTGATTAAAACACAATTTTGGTAACAAATAAAAAGGATATTAAACGCAATTAATTAATAAAATATAATAAAGTGGTGGAAAAAGGGAAAGGAAAAATTTGATTGGATTGGATATTGCTTAACGTCTCATATTTATGCAACTTGGCTAATCGAGACGAAGGGATGGAAGTAAGGGATGATGCGGGGGGACAAGGGATGGACAGGCCTGTGCCGGTCAGAACCAGCCACAAGCATATGGGGAGGGCAGGGATTCCCCACGTCGTGGTCGTCTCCGTCTGTGTCATCATCCGTCCGTGTTGTCATTGTCGTCGCCGTCGGGGAGGTAGTCAAAGGGAAGGGGAAAGTCCCCGACGACGACCCAGAGCTCGCCATTAGTTTCAGGGACAAAAACTACCCTAATAAAGAAAGAAAGAAAATCGTAATAAAAGTAAAAAATCATAATAAAAGTAAAACGAAAAGAAAAAACTGATATATTAGACGATCCCACTCAAACGAATATGGGGTTTGCCATAAATCTGGAACAGTAAATCAGGGAGTAATCAAACTTTAGTGGAAGAAACCACCGAACGCGAATCTTCATTCTTGTGTTCAAATCCTAATAACAATTATATCAGATATATAATTATTTAAAATTGTTCAAGTCAAAAACTGATCACGGCAATGATACAGGACAACTAACTCAAGTTGCAAGCTCCACCAATGGGCGGCAACCAGACAATCTAGGCAGAAAACATCATTGAAAATACATTGATTATATAATAATCAAAGCAATAACGAACAAACAAAGAGACTAGCAAAATCATAAATAAGAACTTATGAAGATAAATTAACATTACACAAACACACAATGACCTACAAATAAATAGTAAAATTCGATTCTTTGCTCTTTGATTCATTATCATAGCTTCAATTTTACTTTTAAATTGTATAATTCATCAAAGAAAGCTTTGTTTGTAAACTTGGTTCTAACTGAGAGGTGATAAGAAAGAAGTTCTAAAGACTAAGTTATTTTATTTATAGTTTAACACGTTACGTTTAAATGAAAGAATAGCACTTCCCAATTTACTAGCAACCATAGTTTAAATTGCCACTAGACAGATAAAGTGCCGGTACTAGGGGAGTAAGTCCGTCCATTTGAACCGGAGAAACCACCTGAAAGTGGAAACATTCAAAAAACAATTGTTGTCAAAATGTAGTAAGGCCTCATTTATTTTAGCTGTTTTGGGCTTATTGAGCAATGTATACCTTACCTACATTTACAAATTGTCATTGACAAAAAAAAATTTAGGCCAAAATAAAATTCAAGTACTACCTTACACACCACAAACTCAAGGACTCTCTGAACATATTTCTTAGTAGGGAGGGTAAGGTTTAGTAACACAAAATACATCGCTCGTGAGTCGAGACTAATTTATTTTTGTTCACTTTTCCAGATCGCCAAGAAGGAAGGGTTTCTATATCGTAGATTTTAAGTCCACCAACGAAACTGACCTCGTTCCGGGGAATTGGTTGGTGAAAAAGGGGCAAAAACTCTATTGTTATTTTCGCCCAAAAATACCGAGGACTTGAGAAAGTTTTTCAAAAGGTGTAGAACCGGGGGGGTTACTTTAAACTTCTCTAAATCTTAATTCTGCAGAGGTGAAGTACCGTTTTTGGGACACGTTTTAACGCCGGTAGGAATATCACCGGATCCTAAGAAGTTATTAACTATTCAAAATTGGCCATCTCCCCGCAATATTAGACAATTAAAAGCTTTCTTAGGAGTCTGTTCGTTCTGTTGTAGATTCCACAGGGAATATTCTGACTCTATTGTTAAGCTACAAGTGTTGGTTAAGAAGGATGTAAGGTGGAAGTGGACGCCACAGCTAGAACTAGAGTTCGAGAAAGTTAAACGGTTATTTATGCAAACAGTATGGTTGAGATACCCTGACTATGAGAAAGCATTCTTAATTCAATGTGATGCAAGCGAATTTGCAATTGGAGGACAATTGTTTCAGTACGTCCTTGTTGCCGCTGTGTATGGACGAGGTGGGCGAAGGTGACCGAGATACCGTAATGTGAGAAACTGTTGTGGCAAGTGAGCTGTCGGTACACGACCGCAAAACTTTTACCTTCAATATGTTAACCTCTTGGTTCGGCTCAGCGGAGCCTGTGCGCGAGTGTGTGTTACGTGTGTTTTCACTTCATCTTGGTAGTCATCGGAGAATGGCCAAATCCCGTCCCCGGCACCGGGATCTCGGGAGGCGGCTGGCCAACATCTTCCCTGCCGAGGCCGACGACATCACACATGACAGGATCTATTCAGCTTCAGTTGTCTTTCCGTTGTTTCATTGTTGGTTAGTGATAGTTTGCATAAAGAAAATATCAGATATTAACCTCGTAATCAATCTAACAATCATACACGTTTGATTCAGGCAATGTGTGCTGATTTTGAATAGAACACTTATGTGTTCACGTAACACAAATATGAATATTATTGAATGTGTTTAAGATATTTCAATACCATTGTAGGCTTGTTACAGTTCAGTCCAATCTATCATAGATTGTTTGGAGATATAGATTGAAAAACCATCCAGTTCAGTAAATCAAGCTTTAACTTGGTCAGAGCATAAAAAATGCAATACATTAAAGTACCTAGTATCTAGCACTCCTGACGGCATAATAAACGACGACACATTCACAAGCTGGTTTTGAGCTCAGAATTGTTGTTTGTAATGTAAATAAATAGTTTTTATGCAACGCAAAAATACTTTCAGGTAATTACCTGGAAGCTTGCAAAAAATGCAAGCAGGCAGAAGAGGATTCAGACCTCCAACTATCAGACATTAATAAAAACCCAAAACGCAACACTTAATCTAGAAAAGTTCTTCAACCACAAATCCGACGATTGCCTTCAGCTTGACACTGATGGTGAGATATCCGAGTCCCTCAGCCTGGATGAAGATCAAGATGAACGACATGACATCCGCACTTCTCCAGGGATGAAGGTAAATTATAGATAACATTTTTTTAGAATAATTAATTTTGCTAAATTAAAAAGTTGTGTTGTATAAAATAGCCACTATTGCTTACAGCCAATCAACCGGCAACAGACAACGATCAGGGGGTGAATATTCATCGTATTCCCTCACACTGACACCGATACTGCACATTCAAGAAGTGGTCGGAAGCTGTGAGCAAACTTGGCGTAAACGTGTGGAACATGTTAAGAAGGTGGACAAAACGTACACTATTTCGATCGTAAACACAACGATCATGACATTGTCATCCGATAAGCCAAGGATACTTCAAGTGAGGATATTATTGGATATTGCTTAAAGGGGCTAAAAACCCCAAAAATTATTTTTTACCACGTGATCTATAGCACAATGCTACACTTAAATGACCGTTTAAAAAATTATATCTTGTAACTGTGATTTAACATGAATTTTTAAATTTTTTTGATCCAGAAATCGGCGAAAATTGGTGTTTTGGAAAATTTCCTAAATCGGCTTTAACCTGCTTCATTTTGGTCCACATAGATACTAGAGCATAGTACCAATCTAAAATGCCCCTTTATAACATCGTGTCTTGAAACTGTGCCCAAATATACACCCAAACACGCAAAAATATGCATTCCAAAATCACACCTTATCTTGGTAATCAGCATATTTTGACCGAACTACTTGCCCAAATTACAAAACAAAATATAGAGAATTTACAGAAAAGGCTGTCGAGTACGTCAGTAATGGCCAATATTTTTTTGGATCAAAATCCTCCAAGGTCACGGGGCATAAAGATCGTCCCCATGTTATTTCTTATGGGAGATTTTTGCCGATGGGACCTAGCTCGAAAAATGTCATGTTTGACAATTTTTTGGGAGGTCATGGTGGCCCCAATAATTTTTCTGTTAATTGCTAAATTCATTACTAGTTAGCCTGAATGAAATATATTTTTTGAGTTTAGCGGTTAAATACCCCTTTAACGTCTCATATTTATGCAACTTGGCTAATTATTAAGGAATGAATAATGAAATTAATGAATGAAATATAAAAAAGTGTTGGGGGAAAAAAAGTAAAGAACAATTATTTTGAAAATAACAATATTTTTGTGATTTTTGTGAAGAAGACTTGGTGTCTCCAAGTAAAGTTGGAAAAGTTGGATGGTGGTTAACAGTATTTCATAAAACAGAAAAAAGAAGTGAAATCACATTTGCAAAAGAAAAGACTCCTGGAGAAGAGAGTTGCTAATCTTGGGACTATCTAAGAAGAGTTGACAAACATTTCCATAATGTAGTTTACAAAAGATAGCTCGTGTTTTTTTTTACACCAATGGTCCTCTGGCCAGAAAGAAAGAGATTGTCCTTAGCATGCCATGCCAACCTGTTTCCTAAGGTTCCTAAGGTCGTTCTCGATAAAACAGAAACAGTCACAGAGAAGACAAGATGCTAGCGGTGCAGAATCCTTACCTCTCCTCACTCCCACAGGGGAAAAATACAATTCAGTTTTAAGTATGTGTCTTGCCATCTGGCTTAATAAAGTTCGCCAGTAGGGCATTTGGGGTACGAGCCAGTGACAAGGCCATTTTTAATCAATGTGACTTAACTCACAAGCTCATACCATACCACGAAGCTAACATGTTCGACAAGAGGATTTTAATTGAGACCCAAACACAACAACAAAAAACAGCACAGAAAACAGCACCACTATAGTGTGTCAAGCCTCTAATCTCGCACTGAACAGAAGCTAACACCGACCAAACATAAACTGCACAACCAGTGTGAACAGAATAGACGGAGAACAACACTGAGATCACAAACGCTTTACTGAGTAGCAACAAAACCTTTCAGTCTGGACGGAACAGACATTCTCTTAAAGATAACAGACGTCTAACTGAACACATTCAGAAGAAACAGAAGCCAACGCCATTTGCTGTGGAGTCCGAACAAGAGCGGAACTAAGAGCGGAAAAAAGCACAGCACATAAACCGTGTCAAGCATCTAATCTCACATTGAACAGAACCTAGCACTTTCTGAACATCAACTCCTCAGGCTGCACGGACCGAACAGACGGAGCACTTCTCTGACAAGCAGAATAGAATAAAGAGAGAACTAAACCTTCCAGTCTGGACTGAACAGACAACCCCTGAAGTGACAAAACATTAAACAGAATGATGAATGAGAACGAGGACACAGCAAAGACAACAAGCAACACATACACTTGACATGGGCACTGATAACTCTACTGTTGAGTGCCCTAAAACAACACTACTAAGAGCAGCAACAGAAGCTAACTCCATGTACTGTGGAGGCCAGAGTGGAGACCAGACCGAAGAACACGGACAAAACACGTCCGCCTGAGACAAGAACAACAGACCGACTGCAAGGCTTTCTACTGTGTGCGTGCGGTGCAGGTAGAAGTCAAAAGGTGCGGGGCGGCGAGGTCATATCGAAGCTGCACTCAAGGTACATTGTCTTTTTATCAAATCGTGTTGATGACAGTGGCGCATGTGCTTTTAAGTGTGTAATTAATTGGTTGTAGGTAATATATGTATAGAGGTTAATCGTGACGACACTATTATTGTCGCAGATATCACATTTTCATGGATTTTTCTTTTACTATGGACTGCTGTAAAATGGTGCATTTTACCTCAAAAGCAATACTTGTAAATAAATACCGTTGCCATGAAATCGATCGCCAGTTGGCATTGCCTTCATTGTATTGCTGTATGAATATGTTCATAAGTTAGCCATTTTTATCCAGACAAAACTTCGAATCTGTAAATCTTTGAGAATGAGGAGGTTAAAAGTACTATATGAAATGTTTCAGTTGTTTAACATACTGGTAGGACTGTTTATTGCAAAATAGAACAACAATCTGTCCTTGTGAATCGTCCCTAGAACTTTATTAACCTATAGGCAGGCATACCCTATTCAATAACCTTACCTGATTGTTGTCCGTCAATATATATTAACAGCACACCAGCACAGTTAAAACAACAAAAAACAGCACAAAAACCAGCACCACTATAGTGTGTCAAACCTATAATCTCGCACTGAACAGAAGCTAACACCGACCAAAGATAAACTGCACAACCTGTGCGGACGGAATAGACGGAGAACAACACTGAGATCAAAGGACGCTTTACTGAGTAGCAACAAAACCTTTCAGTCTCGACAGAACAGACATTCTCTTAAAGGTAACAGACATCTAGCTGAACACATTCAGCAGAAACAGAAGCCAAAGCCATGTCCTGTGGAGGCCAAACAAGAGCGGAGCTAAGAGCGGAAAAAATCACAGCATATAAACCGTGTCAAGGCTCTAATCTCTCATTGAACAGAACCTAGTACTTTCTGAACATCGACTTCTCAGGCTACACGGACGGAACAGACGGAGTACAACACTTGAGATGATGAAGCAGGAGAGAATAAAGAGAGAACTAAACCTTCTAGTCTAGACAGAACAGACAACCTTCTGAAGAGAACAAACATTAAACAAAATGATGAATGAGAATGAGGACAGAGCAAAGACTTGAACAAGCAACACATACAGCAGCAACTGAAGCTAACTCTGCGTACTAAGGAGGCCCAATGAGACCAGAGACGAAGAGCGCGGACAACACACGTCCACACGAGACAAGAACAACAGACCGACTGCGAGGTGAGGCTCTTTTCAAATCGTGTTGGTGACAATGGCGCATGTGCTTTTAGGTGTGTAATTAATTAATTGTGAGTAATATATGGAGATATGTAGTGAGGCTCATCGTGACGACACTACATTGTTGCAGATATCACATTTTTAGGGATTTTCATTTTATTATGGACCAACTGTAAAATGGTGCATTTTTGCATACAATGGCCATGCAATCGATCACCAGTTGGCATTGAATGTCTGCATTGCTGTATGAATATGGTCATAAATCGGCCATTTTATTGAGACGCAACTTTGAGTCTGAAAATCTTTGAGCATGGGGAGGTTAAAGGCACTATATCAAATGTTTCGCAGTTGTTTAATCATACTGCTAGGTCTGTTGTGTTTTTTTCTGAGATGTCCAACACCAGCCTGTGTAGATGGTGGTCAAAAGGTGCGGATCGGCGAGGTCATATCGATGTTGCATGATGACATTAGCACATGAACGCTAAGATGTGTTTTGATTTAGATAATCCTCATCAGTCATTACGCATCAGAACGTTGTATCGTGCGGTTGTGTGTTATATCCAGTCGGGCGTACTCGTAAGTTGTATCGTGCGGTTGTGTTTGTGTGTTGTATCCTGTCAATCGGGTGTACTCTCATTAAAAGGATTAACAATAAAATGTCGGCTTACGACCTAAGAGATTGCGAGGAGTGCGGTGGTAACTTAGCAAAACGGGGTCTCTGCAGGTGTAATCATGAGAAACTTGGTGCCTCCCATTGTCTTCCAACACATCCGTAGATGGGAGTGCATGTCATTCAAGCATTATTTGGTTGGTTGTGCTTATACTACTGATGCAGTTAACTTTACTTTCCACCTCCACCCAAATTTCAGTGTGTATAATGCTGAACTGTTTGCACTATTGCAAAGCCTACTTATATGTTCAAAGGAGAAATGAATCAAAGTTTCTAACTTGCACAAACTCTGAATTCCCTGGAAGCAATGTCAGAATTATATTCAAGTCATCCCATAATTCACAAGATTCAGATTAAACTTACAAAGCTTTCCTCTAAACAAAAGTCTGTAGTTTTTTGTTGGGTCCCTGGTTATTTCGGGATCTTAGGCAACGAAGTAGCAGACAAATGTGCAAAATCAGCATGCGAAAAGGACAACATAGACTGTCAGCTAATCTTACCTTCCGACTTAAAAGTATTTTGTAAACAAAAGCTTAAAGAGCAATGGCAATATTCCTGGAACAAGATAGAAAACAATAAATTGTGCCAAATCAAGAATATCACAGCAGCCTGGATCTCTTCACGTCGCTCTTCTCGCCGTGAAGAAGTGGCTCTGGCTCGTTCAAGAATCGGGCACACCTTACTCACTCATGGATATCTTCTAAGAGGTGAAGACCCTCCCATTTGTGATGAGTGTGGCAAAGTTTTAACTATAAAACACGTTTTAGAAGCCTTTACAAAATATAGAAGTGCTAACAAATGTTAGGGTGGACAACTACAATTGTCTTTACATAGTAGTAGTTTGAGTATTAATTTCTGGTCACTTTCTGAACATCAACTCCTCACGCTGTACGGACGGAACAGGCAAAGCACAACATTAAGATGCCGAGCAGCGCTTCTCTGACAAGCAGGGCAGAATTAAAGAGGGAATATATTAATATTAATTTATAATATTAAATTATAATAACATAAATTTATTACTATTTACCTTCGACCAACTACCAATATTGCGAATTCTAGCTTAAACATAGATTTGCACACATAGAATAACCTGGAGGAAAATATTCTAGGGGACAAGTAGAATCAAAATTATGGTTTTCTAAAGGAAAGAAAAAATATTTTTTTCACAGTTTGGTTTATAAATGCAAGACAAGCCTCATTAGTCCGGTGGGTAGGAGTAAAAACGTGGCTATTTGTGATACAAGCAAGCCGTTTTGCACAGGCGTTTTATTTGTAAATTAAAGCATTTTTTTCCGCAGTTCATAGTTTGCAGGTGATGTGGGGGGCATGTGGGGGGTAAATTCAAAAAGGGTTCAAACAATTTTTTCAAATAAATTGGTGGTCTATTTTTACGGTTCGAATGTCATTTTCACATATTTTTGGGACGGCAAATCGAATAAAAAACATTTCAAATTCGTAAGTCCAACCATTTGGGTTCCATGGGCGCCATATTGGAAATTGCCCCCAAATACAACTTTGATTCTCAAAGCATGTAAATATGGCATGCTTGGTATCAATTTCCACTAAATCTTACTACCCGAACACGCGGGTAACACTAAAATTGTGATAGAACAAACGAAACTCTCAGAACCCCTCCATTTTGATTATTGTGGGTACCGGTAGGCACCAATTTGTGAGGTGAATAGACACATATGCATGTTTAGCGTCATTTTAGTGTATTTTCCAGTCAGGATTATGAATTTTGTGTTAAAAAATGTACAAGAGGTAAGATCATCTTCCATATTCCATTTTCTCTCTGATTTTGAAGATGAGACTGACTATAGCACCGTCAGTTATGGTTACACACACCACGAACAATATTCAAGCTTCCATCATAAATGCGCTGCATTAAAGGACAATTTCTTGCAATGTGATAATCTATCTCTGTACAAGTGCAGGTAACTTATCAAACTAGTAGCGACAAGTCATGGTGGACGAAAGCGTTGCCGAACTTTACGGCGCTGAGGAAAAGGGCAAAGTTATGTTCAAGGACCGTCAAAGAGAGGGCAGGAGAAGTAAAAATCCTTTTTGATCACCAAAGATGTCAGACAATATGTTGTGTCTAAAAATAGCCCAACCCAAGGCAAGAAGATTTAAGTGTTGCGGGAGCCAATACAATTGAGCAAAAGACTTTTTATTATTGTTCTGTTTTGTGATATTCAAATAGACGTTCTTTGATATGAAATGAGCATTGCCCTTCTTCTATTTGTCTCAATGGTGAAATGCGTGTTGGTGGAAATCTCATTTAGTTGAGATACTTGAAAAAATTTGCTCCAAATGAGCTTTTTCAGCTAGGCCTACATGTAGTATGGTTTTTTATGGGCAGCACTGGTCCATTATCAAAGCCACGTGCTGGTATTTTAACATTTATTGACTATTCCAGTCATCAACTGAGTTCGTATCTTCTACAAACATCTAGGAATATTTGAGCAAGGCGGCTTGACATAACTTGGGACATTTACTCAAATTCCAACTCGACAACCTTCTCGCGGCTTGGCCTGTTAATAAAGGAGTTTCACTCCCTGAAAACTAATGGCGAGCTCTGGGTCGTCGTCGGGGAACCCTTCCCTTTGACTACCTCCCCGACGGTGACGACAAAGACAAAACGACGGATGATGACACAGACGGAGACGACCACGACGTGGGGGAACCCCTGCCCTCCCCATATGCTTGTGGCTGGTTCTGACTAGTACAGGCCTGTCCACCCCTTGTCCCCCCGCGTCATCCCTTACGTCCGTCCCTTCGTCTCGATTAGCCAAGTTGCATAAATATGAGACGTAAAGCAATATCAATCAATCAATCCAAACAGGGTCAAGAATGCGATTCGGGACTCACGAGGACAAGACGTTCATCGTCAGGACCTCTCAAACAAGGGTTTATGCTGCTTTTATTGTTTTAAGTTTAGAATCAGGAAGTTTGGGCTAGGTTCGGTTTGTTAGTAAAGAGCATCAATCCAAAAATTTTTATATCGACGCTCCCGGGCAGTCACTTCACTTTAGTCGGCTAAGCTCCGGAGATCAAAGTTTTTATTTGCTAAATAAATCTTACTGTTTGTTTTACAGGATAAGTGCCCAACGATTGGGCCGATTACTTTAAGAAACGCCAGGAATAAGGAAGAACTATCCTACTAGCTTTGGTCACTTTTGAGTTTGGAGGGGAAGGTCCCTGTGCAAAAGGAGGCATTTATGATAAATGCTAGTGTGTGAGAGATGCTGCCACTTTTGTAAGCACAGATCCAGGAACATTGTCTAGACCTGCTGAAGGTTTGTTATTCAGTATTTGATTTGATGATAACGGCTTCTTCAAGATGGTGGTTGGATGTAGAAAAATTTAGTAAATTTTCTGTTTTCCTCGATGGCACCAGATAATTTGTGTCCGAGGTCGGCTGTTTATATACCAGCCTTAAAAGAACTCGTTGAGATGATTTGATATAACTTTTGGGTCATAGTTTAGAATTCCGCTCATGTTGACTGTGAGTTGATTTGTGGGACTGGGTGCCTTAGTATGAGCATTGATAATCTGCCAAGTAGCCTTCGATATGTTATTTGTAGGAAGATATAACCAGATCATGATGGTATCGTTTGGCTTGTCTGTTGTTAGTGCATGGGCTTTTTTAATGTACGATATTCATGCTGTTCACATTGTAGACACTTAACAAAATAAGCACACAATATTGATAAATTATAAAAAAAATTGACATTAATCTTACCTATTATACATTTTTTTGACAAAAAATTTATAATCCTTGACTGAAAAACACACGAAAATGACACCAAACATGCATATGTGTTTATTCACCTCACAAATTGAAAATGTTGCCCGTCTGTGGTGGGTGTTTCGAGTTATGACAAAACGGCATTGTGCTTTTGAAATTTCACGGCAATGCGTAGAGCCGTGTGCAACAACATAAACAAAAAATTGCAAATTAAAAAAAATAAATCACCACACTTGAATGTGTTTCGATAAACAAATTCAACAAACATATTCTATTAAGACTGTGTGTGCATTGTACTGCGTACAAGACCCACGCATTGAAGCCAATTTTTCTTGTTTTAGTTAAGCGCCGCAACAATGCGGCAGTGAAGACAATGCGCGGAGGCGCCATAAACACCCGCGAGGGGCTAAAGCGTCACCCGCCCCAAGACAAACAAGGTACCAATGTTTATCATATACATTTCAATGTCTATGTGTGGGTGTTATTCGATGCGCACGCAAATGCGCATACGTTTAGTTTTTTGCACCACACCCACATTCTTTGTTTCATTTACAGACGCGGCTGTTGCGGATGAAACCAAACGGCAACCAACCCGCGCCGAGATTTGGGGAAAACAGCGGGATACCCCCGGCAAGACAAAAAAGGTACCATGTTCATGCATACATGTCTATGTCCATGTGTGTGTTTATTCGATACACGCGCCAATGCACGTACATTTAATTCTTAAATATTACCAACATGCAGCCGTTTCATTTACAGGCGGCGGAGCCAGCGGAAAACAACACCATAACAACAGTCTGCGCGGGGCCACCGTTTTGGAACCGACTTGCGCCGTTTTGGAACCGTCTTGCGCCGTTTTGGAACCGTCTTGCGCCGTTTTGGAACCGTCTTGCGCCGTTTTGGAACCGACCTGCGTCGACAATGCACAATGAAATGTGATGTGTCGTGTGAAAAAATGTGCTGTGTAAATGTGAGTGTACCACTTTTGTGTACTTTTGTGTGTGTTTTGTGTGTTTTTATACTAGAATTTAGCAACCAATGCTTTTGTGTTCAGATAACCTCAAAATCATAACACTTTTTTTGTCAATTGGTGCAGAGGGGCATTGGGGGGCACATTGGTACTTAATTTATTTATTACAAACTTTTGCAAGTTTATAATTGTTGAATATTATACCTTTTAAATTTAATATAATGTTTGAAAAATATTATTAATACTAGGTAAATAAGGCCAATAATTGGGCATAATACTTATTTATAGATATATTAATGTGACGTGACTTCTTTTTCAGGAGCAAAGATGGTTCGAACGTACAAAAGGAAAACCGTGTCATCTATATCAGAAGTTGATGTTGCCAGTGCTATGAGTGATGTTATCAACAAGAAAAAGACAGTTCGTGCAGCTGCAGCAACATACGGCTTAAAAGTGATGACCCTACAAAATCGTTTGATAAATTTTCGGAAAGAACTGCCCAAGCTAGGCCTAGAGAATATTGCTGCAAATGCAACAACGGTTGCGGAACCTTGCGAAGAGGCTGAACCATTATTAGTGGTAGTAGGCCCAGACGCAGAACTGGAAATTGAGCCTCAGGTAGGTATATAGCTTCCAGTCAAAGTACAGTACCAAGCAGATATTCAACCAATCTCAAGAGGAAATGCTTGCAGATTCTTTGCTAAAGAGTTCTTCTATCCACTATGGATTGACTTACGTTCAAATCCGCGAATTTGCTTTTAACTATTCTAAACGTTTGGATTTAGAAGTTCCTACAACGTGGAAAAATAATAAAATGGCGGGAGTCGATTGGATGCAGGGCTTCATGAAGCGACATTCTCAGTTAAGCTTGCGTAAGCCAGAAAATACAAGTTTGGCTAGAGCAACAAGCTTCAACGCTGCAAATGTCAGAACGTTTTTTGACAATTATGAACATGCCGTGACTAAATACAAGATCCCTCCAGAAAGATTGTACAATTTGGATAAAACCGGTGTAACCACTGTTATGCAAGCTCCTAATGTAGTATCTAGGAAGGGAGCAAAACAAGTTGGCCAGGCAGTGTCTGCGGAGAGAGGTGAATTAGTCACATTATGTGCCATAGTTAGTGCAGTTGGCAACACAATACCTCCCGTTTTTGTTTTTCCGCGAAAAAGATACAAAAAAGCTTTTCTGAAGGGAGCTGTCACTGGTAGCCTTGGGCTAGCAAATCCATCTGGCTGGACAATACTCATATTGCTAGACAACCACGAGAGCCACGCATCTCTTGATGTTATCCTTTATTGTAGGGAGAATGGGATAATTTTTGTTACCTTCCCACCGCACTGCACCCATCGATTACAACCATTAGATGTTGGTCTATTTGGGCCATTCAAAGGCTACTGTAAAGCACGCTTCAACAGCTGGCAAGCAATGCCATGTAATGCAGGAAAACCTATTTCAATTTATGAAATAAGCGAGTTGGTATCACCAGAATACATTTCAGCATTCAGCCTAAAAAACATTCTAAGTGCATTTGCCAAGCCAGGCATTTGGCCTATAAATAGTAATGTATTTACAGAAGAGGACTTCATGTCTTCATTTGTGACCGATCGTCCGGATCCTGCCATAGCAGCGCAACAACAGCAAGCCAACGTTTCACAGTTACCAGATCCTGCCATAGTGGAGGTTGCAGATGACAATGCTCCCCGACAACAGCAAGCCGACGTTTCACAGTTACCAGATCCTGCCATAGTGGAGGTAGCAGATGACAATGCTCCCCGACAACAGCAAGCCAACGTTTCACAGTTACCAGATCCTGCCATAGTGGAGGTCGCAGATGACAATGCTCCCCGACAACAGCAAGCCAACGTTTCACAGCTACCAGATCCTGCCATAGTGGAGGTAGCAGATGACAATGCTCCCCGACAACAGCAAGCCAACGTTTCACAGTTACCAGATCCTGCCATAGTGGAGGTCGCAGATGACAATGCTCCCCGACAACAGCAAGCCAACGTTTCACAGTTACCAGATCCTGCCATAGTGGAGGTCGCAGATGACAATGCTCCCCGACAACAGCAAGCCAACGTTTCACAGGTACCAGATCCTGCCGTAGTGGAGGTCGCAGATGACAATGCTCCCCGACAACAGCAAGCCAACGTTTCACAGTTACCAGATCCTGCCATAGTGGAGGTCGCAGATGACAATGCTCCCCGACAACAGCAAGCCAACGTTTCACAGTTACCAGATCCTGCCATAGTGGAGGTCGCAGATGACAATGCTCCCCGACAACAGCAAGCCGACGTTTCACAGTCACCTAATATGCCTGAGGTGCTTCCGTCAACGTCACGTGCTCGAGTAACTCCTGAAACTGTGCGGCCATACCCAAAGGTGCAACATGCACGACAAGAAGGCAGGAAAGGCCGTAAGAAAGGGAAATCCAGAATTCTTACAGAGACACCAGAGAAGGATAGGATCCAAGAAGAAACTAGACTGAGAGAGTATAAAAAAAGAAAGTCTGAAGATCTGAAGAATGGGGGCGTTAAACCCAAGCGTAGAAGTCTTTTTGCACTTAAAAAATGCACATTGGTTGAGGATTCATCAACATCTGAATGTGAAGAAATGGAAACAGAAACACAATTGATTAGTGATTCCGATGATGACTCCAATTTGCTGGAAGATGAGATTGCAGCTCTACAGAAATCTTCAGTGGTTGAAAAAAAGAAATTGAGGTACAACGACTTTGTTCTTATGAAATTTGAAAAAAAAGAAATCTATTAAATACTTCGTAGGAAGAGTCGAGGAAACGATCAACAAGACAACATTTTTGGTTAACTTCATGAGAAAGAAGAACGACTCATGGACATTTGCAGCATAGTTGACATAACGGAGATTTATTCTAAACTGCCTCAAGCTATAATTGACATTGAAACCGAGCGATCAGCTGGACTGATGACATTTGGTGTCGATATGTCACATCTGCCCGTATATTAAATCCATCTGACTTAATAATTTGTTAAAATTAGATTGGAAAAGGCCAAATGGCTAGTTTAATATAATTGACCCTATTCTGTAACTGATTGTATACATCACAGTTGCAAACAAAAAATGTCATTCGACATTGGCATATTTACAAAATAACACAATATTTTGGCTGCTGCTCTGCAGCAATTAACAGTGAATGATTGTTTTTATATATAAGTATAGTATTAGTATTAGTAATTTTAGGGCGCTTCAACGGCAAAGATTATTTGCGCCTCCAAGATATTTAGTTGACTATGTATGAATGTAAAATACGGTTAATAAGGTTAAATGTGTTTTTCAAATCGTTGTCATGAAAAGAATAGCCAAGGTCGATATATTTGTTGACAGCCAAATCGGGAAAAGATAAACATGTTTATACATAATTGTGGTGTTAAATAATAATAAATTATTTAAATATTTTCACGTGTTTTTCTATAAAACGTAGATAAAGTTTTATTTTAAGAGTTATTGTACCAAAGTGCCCCTTAGGTGTACCAATGTACTCCACGTCACGTCAGCATGATATAAGATATGACATGCACATAAAAATTGGGCCCACTAAAAAAATACTCAGCCTCATAAATGAGATGAAGGCAAATGTATCGCCCCCTGAAAATGAATCGGCCAATAATACAAAGGTTTGTACAATCTGAATTTAACTGAATACGGTGACATAAAAAATGAAATAATAATTTAAAAAACGTAAATGCGTACTGACAAAACATTCGGATGATTGGTTTACGTCCATTATTAAGCATGCATTTGGTTATTATTTTGTGTTATGTGTCGAGCTTGGCAGACCTATACTGATTCCTGGGATGCCCAAGATCAATGGTGGAAACACTCCATACCCAACTAAATAGATGTTGAAATAAAGAGTAGCGATCGCTTTTATCGCTAACCTTTAAATATTCGATTTAAAATTGTTTTTGGCCCAACTGAACAATACTACTCCAGTTTTCCCGATTTGGTTAATCGGGAAACACTCCCGTGGGTGTAATTGTTTTTATTTACTACAATTCAGAAATTTAAAAAAAATGGAATGTGGGAGATCCGTGGTTCGATTCCCGGTTGGGGCGGACTTTTTTAATTTCTGAATTGTAGTAAATAAAAAAAAAAAAAAAAATACTACTCCAGTTCAATTTAATTTAATTATGCAAAGTATGCGTTATGTCTTAATGGGGAGAGGGGGAAAACACATCACCATGGTAGGGAAACAATTAACTCGGTAATATATTTCCAGTTCACTAACCAATAATTTAGTAAACGTTAATAAAACAATAATGTATAAAGTATTGACTGACATTTATTTCCTTGTAGAACACAGAAGAAGGATTCGTCTTCGATGAATCAAATATTTCACCTCTAACTTCCGACTCCTAAAGCGAATCGAAAAATCACAAAGGTACGGCTTTTAAAGTTTATGTTCGTTATTAAATAATTTCAGACCCACTGTAATTAAAATAATAATGTGTACTTATACCTATCCAGAAATGTCCACCGGAGCAAAGCATTGAATCAGTACGCAAAGTGCTTGAACAGCACCCCGAGGGGAAAAAAGTAGTTTCTACTCCAGATCGAGATGAGGTGATATCCCCAGCGCTACGAAGCTCCATGATCCGTATATTGGTTTCACATTTAGTGACCAAAACTAACACCTAGTGAGTTCAAGACCACATATATATATATTTGCATGTGATATTACTTTTGGCACATTTATATTTATGTTGTATATTAAATGGAACAATTAAAAAAAATTAAATAAGACTTCTTGTAATTGTCAGAGAAAATATTGTCAAGATCTATGATGGCTGATGGCTGCCCGGCGTGCACGTGTCGGGTTTGAAGAGAAGCCCCCAGCAGTGTTGCCAACGAGGCTACACAAATTGTCACCAGGTGGTCCTTCAAAAAGACACTATTTTAAACTTTTGTCACCAGATTGCATTAATTAATTTTTCCTTCACTAACGGGGACAAATACTAATAAATGGGGATGTAGGCCTATATATTTTGCGTGCACAAAACTGTACGTACGTGTCCAGCCTGTTTGAGACTTTTTCTAAATAATAAAAGAGGTTCTTAATACGTTAAATTAAATACAGAATTATATTTTGAGAGAAATATTTATTTTGTATTCACTTTTACATTAGTGCATGAATTATGTCAATTGCATTGTTAGATTAAATTAGATTGTCCTTTTATGTTAAATATACATAAATGTAATCAAATTTTAGTCTAAAACTTCCGCAGTGAAACCAGTCAACACGCTATATACAACTAAAACAATTTTAAAACAACTAAGACAATTTTTTCTAGCCCTACCTGGTGATACGAGTTCTGTGATACCGGTATATCCAGCTAGGTATAAAAAACTGTGGGTTTTAACCTAAAAAAACAACGAGATTACCCACGTTTTGTGAGAACTGCGTAAGTAAACTCCGCGGCCCGAGACGGGACCCGGAGCCAATCAACGTTTATCAGTTGTTGTCATCGTATGTTAGGCGGTAGATTCGAAAGCTTGTTGAGACACTTTGTGATTTATGAAGATAAATCAAAAAGGGAAAAAAAAGTAAATACACGGCTGCCAGAATGGAAAATTCAAAAGTAAGTGAAAACAAATTTGCACCAACGGCTTGAAAACACCAAGTTTCATCGTCTGAAAACGAAA